>FIZR01017720.1:0-21703 GCA_900060175.1 Ferrisia virgata
GATACCAAAAAGTATCGATACGGTATCGAATAGTATCGATACCTTTAACATCACTAGTGAGACAGTTCAAGTTCAGTTTTGTTTCCAAAGTTGAGGAGGGCGGGTTCAGATACAAAAAATGTCAAATGAAGGTGGGTAATAAAAATTTAGTGTCTGGAATTCAATTCTCAACCAACCATAGACAAAAATACTTGGTACTCTTTGCACGGAAAGAGTAAACATCGAAAGAATTTCTAATATTTTTTATGTTGTCCATATGAATTCAACTTTTATATTCATTGTTTCTCACACAAATAATTTTTTTTCATACCTGAACATTTCAACTTGAAATCATAAAATCAATCTGGGTTATGGTCAATTGTTGATGGGTAAATTGATAACGAGCCAGCTGTGGAATGCGGTATTAAACATCTTTCATTTTCTTCAACATTTCAAATCAAAATCATAAAATCAATCCAACGTTAAGGTCAACTTTTGACGAGTTAACATTAAGCATCAATAACTTTCCTGAACACTTCAACTTGAAATCATAAAATCAACCCGGGTCAAAATCATCTGATTTTCCTCAACATTAAAACTTAAGATCATAAAATTAACCCACATTCAATGTCAACTTCAAATATCTTTAATTTTTCGCAACATTTCAGCTAAAAATCATGAAATCCATTGAGGGTCAATGTTAATTAATTTTCCTCGACATTTCAACTTGAAATCATTAAATGAATTCAGGATCAAGGACAACTTTGAACATTCTTAACTTACCTCAACATTTCAACTCAAAATCAAAAAATCAATCAAGAGTCATGGCCAACTGTTAATGGGTGAACTTTGAACATCTTTACTTTCCTCAACATTTTAACTTGAAATCATACAATTAACCAGGGTCAAGGTTGACTAATTTTTCTCAACATTTCAACTTGACATCATAAAATCAATCCTTCATAATATTCAACTTTTTTGTCCAACATAACCCAGCTGTTGACGATCAAGATGATAACTGCCTAGAAAAGTTGACCATCAATTTTAAGACCATCAAAATCCCTCCACTGATGTCATTTCAGGCCATCAAAATCGGTCCACTGAAGTCAGTCCATTGTTCACAGTCAACTGTTGAGGGACTTTTGTAGAATGCGCTATTAAACATCTTTCGATGTTATTTCCATAATTAGATACAACTTGAATTCGACAAAAAATTAACTAAAAGATTATTATGATGTACATTTTTACCCAAAAAATTCATTTTTCATAAGCTTTCTCCATTAGCCCTCCGAGGGGATATCATTTTTTGTACCAATTCTAGCTTTTATCCAATTTTTTCTGTCATATTGTTAAATAAAATTGGGATAGTCTGTTGGCCTATCAACTTATGGCAGATGGGCAGGGAGGGGAGGGTAACTATGTGTTTTGAGGTCCTAGAATACCATTAAGATCATTTTTGGACTTGCAGATATTAACATCCGAAGATGTTTAATAGCACATTCTGGAAAAATTGTCAACAGTTGACCATCTTCATTGGATGACATTAGTGGAACCTCAATGGTGTGATGTCATTGGACTGCCATCGGTGGACAGATTTTATGATTGTCAGTTGAAATTTTGTGGAAAATTAAAGATGTTTAAAGTTGACCTTGACTCTGGATTGATTTCATGTTGAGTAAAATTAGTTACTTGTTGTTACATATACATATGTATACTTTATATTGATAGGCAGTCCAAAGTTGTGCAACATAACCAAAAATCAGTCTTCTAGGTTAATTAAAAGACCAGATATGAACGTTTTCCTATTTTTGATCCTGAAAAGGGCGGTTCGTCTCTTTATCTCCTTTCCCAATTGATCTAAAAAGTTTAAATTTGGTATGTAGTGCGACGGGTCCTCTTAGCGTACGACCTCATCTTATGAACTCCAAATCAATAGAACAATTCGAATTTATTGATAATACCCGAAATATTAACTGAGAATAAATTCAGGGCTAAAATAAATAGACGTGACTTACCGAAACACGAAGACTCGAAGGAGCGGTAACGATAGAATTTATCAGAAGTACTGGTCGATAGGTAACTAATTTACTGGTCCATTATTTGATGGTTTTATAGGCAAATAATTTTCCAAATAAAATGGTGTGATTTTGGTTATTGTTTCTAAAAGTGATTGTCTGTATAGACAGGTGATACCTTTTTTCCTAGGGTCTGACCTATTTGCACAGTAGAATTAATAGACGGTTCTAGATTTGCCTTTTTAAGGTTTTGACTTTTCATCCCCATTGCAACTTCTAACAACCCCAAAACAGTTATTTTTGGTTGTTTTTTTTTATTTTTTGGGTTTGTTCCTCGCATTCTTCCTCTTTCTCCCCATTGGGCTAGAAAGGTGAATTTTGGTGTGTAAATTTAAAGCTGGTCATAAATATGCCTTTTGGTGGTGTAGATTTTTTCAAAGCCAGTGTACCACTTCCCCTATATTTTACGAAAATCAGGCTGAAAAAGTATTTATTTTCCTTTTTTTTCTTTAAAAATTCAAAATTTAAGATTTTTGTCATTTGTACCCAGGATTTTATACTCTCTAAAAAACAAAAAAAAATAAAAAAATAAAATTTTTTTTTATTTTATTTTAAATGGCTTATTAGGACAACGTTCTATTTCTCTCCTAGCATCACTGTAAATCAAATTATCAGACTGAAATTCTACATGTAGACTTACTCATGGTCCCAGATGGGGCTTTTAAGAGTTACAATTTTTTTAGGAATTTTTACTAGTTCTTGAGTTGGTTCCTTAGCTAGTTCTTCCTCAAGTTGAGCTAGGGGGTTCAGATTTGATGTTATGTAAGTTTATTAATGGTCTCTGATGTACTTTTTGGGACTTCGATCCATCCACTCTAAAAACAACAAACCACTAAAAAATTTGAAAAGTGATATTTTTTGAAACCCTCTGAAAAAGGGAGTTTTGATTAAAAATACGTATAATAATAATTTTTAACCATTTTTTTTTTCGAAATCAGGTTGCATGTGTGTGTAATTTTATAGGTAATTCGAAGAGAGTATAGGGCCAAATTGAAGACCCAAAATTCTCACATCTTCTTTCACTTTTCTCCTACAATATTCGAAAATAAAGTTGAACCTGAAACGCCCTAATTGCACTACTTCAAAATATAATGTACGATTGTTTACAGAATGCGCAATCAATCAATAAAATTCGGTTTCGAAACATTAAATTATATTACAATGGTACCGAGGACAATATTTGAATAACAGCTTTCTCCTAACATGCGTGATAACTGAAACAAATACGTAGGTAGACTAGATACCTAGTTACTTATATCTACTTAACTACAGACCTACCCTACACAAAATGAAACCTCAAAGCGATACAATAAGCCCATCGTTACCGGTGTGTGAATTTAACCGCGTAAAAACAAACTTAAATCTGGTGGCTAGCTGGCCGGCGTTATGGACAAGTTAAATACAACCTTAAACGTGGGTCTTTATTTCTTTACTCTGTACCTAGTACAGATAATATATATATATATGTAGGCTCGGTATCTATGAGCTAGCTAGTTCTCATTTTCACTCATCGCTCGTAATTATTGGCTTATTTGCCACGAAATGCTCGGCTAATTCGTTTATAACGGTTGATAAACAAACACAATCATTGGTAGTGAGGTGGTGTTGACATAAATACAAAATGAAGCCGACACAGGTATGGTTATATTGTTACGAAGATGAATCCAAGTTGACAGTATGACAGGTAAAATGTAAGTAAAAGAGCGTTGCGTTGATAAACACGCCGGTGATAAGCATCACACTGAGAGTACCTTTACCTTTTTTTTTTCAACCCCATTCAACATTCGTTAGTTAGTTTATCAATGGTATTTGGTACCGGATTGCACCCTCGCTTTAGAGGGTGCCTGTAGTGATAGGTACCAGGTAGATGTGAATTGTATAGTAAGGGTTACGAATTAATAAAATGTTTGAGTGTATTTCGAAAACATATCGTCACTTATGCATTTCGCAAACGTAGCTTAGGTATCGTTTTCACAATAAATACGAAGGAGTATAAATAGGTACATCATTTGTTCGTCATGTCTGCGAGATGGAATAAACATGATAAATAAATATCTAGATGATTGTGATAGTAAAAAACATATGTATTTTGACATCCAAAATAAGCATGTTCTTCAAATTTACTGGGGATTTTTTCGTACTTATAAACTAGTTCGCAGTATGTAATGAGGGTATTTTATTTTTTAAGAGCCATGTAGGCACGATTGAGCTGAAATGAAAGGAGTTTTAGAGGAAATATTTCTTTTGCTTTAATTACTAAAAACCCCCGAAATATTTAAAAATGATCCAACCCTTATAGAAAGAACTAGTAGTTTACTAGTACAAAAATGAGTACTAGTTTACTACTGATAATTTCGGCAACAAAACAACTAGTTCTGTTGACTAGTAGTAAACTAGTACTCATTTTCTTATTGGTGTAAATGTATAAAAAATCGTACAAAATTGTATAAAAAATATTTAATCATGATTTTTGCATAGAATAAGCCTAACCTTAAATTTAAATTCGAAAATTTGTGTAAATGAAAACAAAAAAATTTTCATCTTCCACCTAACCTACTACTCCATCATCTCACATGTTCAGTTTGGGCATATTAGCTTTTATATGCATTTTTAGTGTGTAGGAACTTGGGAAAATTTTTTTTTTAGAAATTTAAACTAGTATTACCATTTGAAAAATGAGTATATCTATTACTTGGTTATAAAAATCAAGTAATTAAAGTAAACAATTTTAACATTCAACTATTTATTAGGAAAATTCCAACATGAAAAAACAAAGAGACGACACAAGCCATTTATATTGAACTTTCATTTTTTAATTTTTGTTAAATATTCATCTTACGTGTTTTTTCTTGAAGATTACAGTGTGACGGTGAAATTTTAAATATGAATTCTTCTTCAGCGCAAAATATACCTTCTTCTTTGTATTTGTAGGCAAATTTTTATAACTTTTTCATTATATTAGTGAACGTTTTTAGCCCATTTTCTGTAGGCCAACTTTTACTCATTTTTGTCAATTTTTTATCAATATTTTAACATCTTCCAGCACTTTTTTCACATATTTGATGCAAATCTTTACATTTTTCAACTGATTTACATTAATTTTGATTTTTCTGTGCATTACACATTTCAGTCAATTTTTATAATTTTTTTTACACTTTTTGATAAATATTATGAATTTTTTCGCATTTTGCCAATTTTTTACTTATTTTCATTTTTCAACATCTCTTTACAGTTTTCCCCATATTTCAGGTAAATTTTCATCGTTTGTAACCAGTTTTCATTAATTTGATATATTTTCTGTATTTTCATTCGTTTTAATCGATTTTCAAAATTTTTGAGCTACTTTTTTCTATATTTTTAGTTAAATCTTTGTATTTGTAAGCATTTTTTTTTTTTGTAAATTTTGATATATTTTTTGCACTTTTTCGCATTTTTATCAATTTTTTACACATTACTTTAACATTTTCAAGCAGGTTTTCCACATATTTCAAGTAAAATTTAAACTATTGTGTTTTTGTGCATTTTAGTCAATTTTGAACATTTTTTTTACTATCATTTTTTATAATTTGGATAACTATTTCTAATTTATTTTTTGTTAATTTTGGTAATTTTTTTGTATTTTTATTCATTTTGTTAAATTTTTTAGTTCATTTTTGACATTTTTTCACAATTTTTTCATATTGGTAATTCAGTTGAATTTTAATTTTTTTCAGCAACTTTTGTCGAATTTTTATAAGTTTTCAGTACTTTTATGTGTTTGTATCACGTTTTACCCACTTTTCAATGATTTTTCATCCGGGAATACCCTTTCAGTGCCCTAATTTAATTTGTAGGGGTGCTAGGTTAAACATCGCGTTTTTTTCAGAAAAAAAATGAAATAACTACTTAAATTTCTCCTTCTAAATGATTTGGGAGTCTGATTTTTGAATTTTTAGCATTGAAAAATGTTTAACAGCACATTCTGGAAAAATCGCCTACAATTGAACGTCAACAATTGAGCGTCATCGTTGGATGACATTAGTAGACCATCAACACTGTGACGTCATTGGACTGACATTAATAGATGGGTTTTGATGGGCCTGGATTGACATCAGTAGACTTATTTCATGAAGGATTGATTCTAGGATTTTAAGCTGAAATATTGAGGAAAATTAAAGATCTTTGAAGTTGACTCGTCAACAGTGGTGGACCTTGACCTTGCATTGATTTTATGATTTTAAGTTGACATGTCATCAGTTGTCCCGTCAACATTTGACCTTGACGCTGAATTGATTTCAAGATTTCAAGTTGAAATATAGAGGAAAATTAGTTGACCTTGACCCCTAGATCTTTGATGTGGACCCGTCAACAGTGGACTTTGACCTTGAATTGATTTTATGATTTTGAGTCGACATGTCATCAGTTGTCCCGTTAACATTTGACTTTGACCCCTGTTGATTTTATGATTTTAATTTGAAATATTAAGGAAATCATGTCTTTATCTTTAACATTTTAACATCAAATCAAGTAGAAATATAGAGGAAAATTAGTTGACCTTGACCTCTAGATCTTTGATGTTGACCCGTCAACAGTGGACTTTGACCTTGAATTGATTTTATGATTTTGAATTGAAATGTTGAAGAAAAATTAATTAGTTTTCACCCTGATTGATGTTACGACTATAAGTTGAAATGTTGAGAAAAATTAAAGATGTTTAAATTTGACCTATAAACAGTTGACTTTGACTCAGCATTGATTTTATGATTATAAGTCAAAATGTTGAGGAAAATTAGTTCATTGTGATCCTGGTTGTTTTTATGATTTTAAACTGAAATGTTGAGGAAAATGAAAGATGTTTAACAGCGTATTCCACGGCTAACCCGTCATCGGTTTACCCTTCAACAGTACATTTCGACCCTGGTTGATTTTATGATTTCAAGTTGAAATATTAAGGAGGTGTGACAAAAATTATTTTTTGAGAAACAGTAAATATAAGACGACGTAAAAAGTATCAGAACTTACATTCCCTCAGTATTTCAACTTAAAATCATAAAATCATACAATTTTCGCCCCTCAGCACCCTTTTCTCAAGTTTGGATGTCTTAAATTCTAACCCGAGGTCATCCTCACTCATGTATATATCTTGAGGCGTAGCCAGGAGTGGCTCAATGGAATGGATCTCCACGTTTTTTATGTACTATTTTTTGGGGCTAATTTGCCAAGAACAAATTAAATAGTATGCCTGAGCGAAGCAAGGGCAAAATTTTGAAATAATGAACTCTTTTAACGATGAAAAATTGCGTTTTCAGAAGTTTTAAGAAAACAAATTAGCATAAATGTAAAACTTTTTCAATCTCAAAGGGGAGGGGTGTCCACACCCTCAAAGCCACCTCATTGGTTACGCCTTTGTGTACATCAAATCCATCGTTAGCTAAGCCTACTACTCAAATTCGAGCGATTTTGGCCAATATCCAGTTAAATAAATCAGTTTAGACTTCGTGGGCGAGGGAAGAAGGGGGATTAAAAATATTTACAAAATATGTAAAGTACCTAAGAATGGTCTCACCGGTCTTCTAGGATTCTAAAACCTATTTTGTTCATATTCCACGTCTCCACCTATTCACCGCATTCATCAGAGGTCGATAGTCTCTAATAGCCTCGTTTTCTTCAACAACATGACATAGAAAATTGGGGCTAAAAAAATAAGCATTTGAACTCGTAATTTTACGAAAAAGCGATCTTCATATTGGTAAGAAAATTTCATTTCGCGTTATTTTTTCAAACTCTTTCACAACGCAACGATCACCACCACATAAAACGATGAAAAGTACAAAACTACGATGAGCGAATTATTCGCTGAATATAGCTCTTTACATCGTCGAGTACTCGACAAATTAAAATTTCATACAGATTTACACTACCTATCTATCTATCTTCGCATCTGGCATCTACCTACCTATTTATAATTACAACGAAGTGAAAAATGACAACATATTTCTGAAAATATCGGTCGACTAGTGTTAGTTGTTAGGTCGTGTTGGTGTGTAGTTTTTTGTTAGACTAGTTTTTCGCGATGTTGTAAATAAATTACGAATACCTATATTCGAAACATTTCTCGCTGATTAACGAAGTGAAAAAAAAGTTACCAGAATGACGTACATGTACAATGGGTATGTGCTAGTTTTTCATTTTTCAACGTAACCATATTTTTCGATAAAGCGGTTGATTGCTATTTACCCCGAGGAAGTTATTCAAGAGAGTGGCGTGTTTTTTTTTTTTTTTGTTCGATAGGATTACTAGAAAATAATTTCATTTCGTTTACTACCTTACTACTTACAACATATACTTATTTGATTGGTTGATACAGATACAATTATGGGCGTTACAAATTACTATGGGCCTTTATTCGCTTTATCGAAAAGATACTATATAGTTGTATTGACGTAAAGATCCCTCGACTGTCTTCCCCTCTATAATTTTTTTTTATTACTTTAGTAGAAGCTGTTTCTCTCTCTCTCTCTTGATAGGGTTGGTATAAACGTTTAGAGGGTTTGAGAAAGGGTTCGAGGTACGCTGGTGTGGAATACAATATGACGTCATTGGAACTCATACTAGATACCTATAATAGAGAAATACACGTCCATAGGTATATGCTTTTAGATGGTTTATTCTTCGGATAAATTTTCATAGGTATTAATTTAATTGGATCTAAATAAATAATAGGTAATGTAAAGTTTATATATATATATGAGAATGCATTTTATTCGTAAATCCAAGGATCTTCGTCCTTATTCGCACGTTGAGTTGGATCTGCAGCAGTATCCGGATTGGAAGCCACACCGAAAGATGATTGAATAGAAGGAGTTATCATAGTAGCCGGTAAATTGAACTGGCTACTGAATTTAATATCGTTTATACCTTGGCCGGATGTAGACAGATTAAAAGAAGTAGATTTTTGAAGTTCGGATACACTCTCTTGTAAAGCTCGAAGAACCGGTTGATCTCGTAACAGTGATACGAATGCTTCAGCGTAAGGCATATACTCTTTGCGTACCTGTCCCTCATTAATAAGTTTCTGCATCGTAGCTATTTGGTCTGGAAGAGTCATACCGGTTGGTAAGGGCAACACAGAGTTAAATATGTTCAGCAGATGACCAGCCATGGAGAAGATATCTTTTGAGAGTAAATTGACCAGTTGGGGTGAGAAAATTAGCGGCAGTGGAACATTCGGCGTGTTTTTTTTCGACTTGGGTAACAAGTTTTGAAAAGATGGTGGTAAAAAGTTTGCTAGAAGTGGCGATAGTGTGGGTGGTGCATTTGGTGAGTACACTTGAGCACGAGTTTGCGTATCCAAGTCAATGAGTTTTGTTTCAGATTTTGGTGATTCTGATGAAATCCAAGGTAAATTGACAACCACCTGTAATAATACGTTATTGGAAATTTATTTTTGTACATTTATGGCGAGCTTTTTTTTTCATTTTCGAGGGATAAAATTTAGATGGATGTACTTACTCCGATGACAAAGACGCTTACATACAATGCAATGGTATTCATCTTCGACATTTTTCGCCTGTTCGTAATTTTTTTTTCACATAGGCGAAAATTTTTCAATTTTCATTCGCGAGATGTGTAGCGGTAGCGAAGCTTTTATATACCTTAATGTGTTCTTTGACGTGTTCGCCGACTGGTGAAATTTACGATAGGTGCTTTTCATCTCATCGTTTACTATTTACCCTTGAATTTCACGTAAAAGTATTTTATATACACGTAAACTGCATATGTGAAATTTCTAGCATGTTTGCCGCGTTATTTATGACGCGAAGAAGCGAACGAATGAAATGATCATGAAATTCAGCACAAAGCACCGATGAAACCTTTCGATACTTTATACCCAAACGTATTACATGTTCTGTCATTTTAATGCGAAATTTTCTCATTCATAAATGATGGTATTATTCGTTTAATTTCAAATGGTGGAAATTTTGCTAACCAAATACGACGTAAAATGAAACTTTGATGTGGTAGGTTACCCTTGATATTAATTTTTCATGGCCTTCAAAATATCTTGAACTGTAAAATCAGCCCAATACATGTAAACAAAATCGGAAATTTTGTAATATTTTCACCCCGATCTAAGAAATCTACCCCACTCGCATCCCCACCTTTGGCCGAATTGTACTTTACACTTTTGCCTCGTGTTAGTGTATGAATACAAATTTTTAGACTGAGAGAAGCTTGTAACCATGGATGAGTACTTGACATGTATGAAATTAGTGGCACACTGAAAGGGGCAGGGCTTTCGAGCCTCAGACCCATAGAAATATTTTCAAGAAAATAATTTTGAAGCGTGTTGTTGAATGACTGAATTTCAACTTGAATTAAAATTTGTTATTTACACTTTAAAGGTGCATTAAAAAGATCTTTTTTCGAATAGCTACACTTGATTTCTTATTTTAGCCCTCGTTTCACTACAGCTCTGTTCTATCTGTCCTCCTATGTGATGATAACTGTATCATAACGCATCTATCCATATTTTTTTAGCCTGTTTTTCCATGTCTTATTATTATTAATGAAAACTGGGCTATTACACTCTATCGGCTTATGGCGGATTAGGGAAGAATATCAACAACATCAGTTTTGGGGTCTCAAAGAGTAAAATCATTTACTTTACTCGAGACAAACTAAAATCACTGCAATTCGGTCAATTGACTCAGTTTGGCGGCAAATTAGATATACATGAGTGGGGACAACCTTGGGTCAAAATTCAGTCATGTTCCATTTTGGGGGAGAGAATGCTGAGAGGCAAAAAAGATAAAAATTGTTTCCTTTTGAGCCAATCGATAAAAAATCTAAATTTGTATAACATATCAAAAAATCAGCCTCCAAGGTTAATTTTGAGCAGAGATATGAGGATTTGACCATGAAAAAGGGCTGTTCCTTCCCTACCTTTCGACCAAATTGAGTTAGGAAGTTCTAATAATTTAATACGAGGACTTATTAAGGGCCTTAGATCTATCTCTCGACTTTTCAGCCTCATCACACCCCCTCACTGACCCTAAAATGTGTTTTTTTGCTCGTTTTTTCTTATTAGCTTGATTTTCTATGTCATATTGTAAATGAAAACCAGTCTGTTACCGTCTATCGACCAACGGTGGTTGGCGGGGAAGGGGAATACGAATACAAACAAAATCCGTTTTGGCGTCCTAGAAGACCATTAAGACAGTTTTTGGCCATGTCAGATATTTATTTTTGTTTTTATTTTCCTCCCAAAGACTAAAATCATTTACTCTGCTCGATAATGGAGACATGAGGGGTTTTCTCCTTTTTGCCCCCGAAAAAGGGCCGTTCCTCCCCTATCTTCCTACAAAAATGAGCTAGAAAGTTGACGTTTGGTATTTAAATATAAAATGGGACTAAAATGTGCCTTTTTGGGGGTCTCGACTTTTCGGTCTCATCGCACCTCCTCACAAATCCGAAAATGTAGTTTTTTGGTCGATTTTTTTTTCTTTTTTTAGTTCGTTCCCCGCATAACTCCCCTTCAAATTTGGCTAGGATGTTGAAATTTGGTATGTAGATTTAGTAAAGTTCTTAGATGAGCCTTTTGGTGGCTTCGATTTTTTAGCCCTATTGAACCCTTCCAATCCTAATACTGATGAGAAAAAAAAACATTTTTTTCTCAATTCCAGCTCATCTCAAAAAATCCAAGGTATGTCTTTGCATGAGAGATGGAAATAAAATTTGTGCTCCTAGAGGGCAAACTGCTTAAAACCATCATTGTACATCAAATGAAGGCTGTTTTTACCTTCCCCACTTACAAAAAATATGATGAAGCTGAACAAAAGATTGAAAATACAAACACGCATAATGATGGCCAGAAAATTTACTGATATGGCAGAAAAGATCCTCCCACTATGCCACTGATGTGACCTTACCCTCAATATTGGAATAATTATCAACATTGAATAAGTTATGAATTCGTGTTGTGGTGGGGGCAATTTCTGTCTCACTTTCTTTTCATAAACAGAAGGGCCACAGCCGTAAACAGAAACTGCACCCACCTTGTTATTGATTTTGTAACTTATTTAATGTTGATAATTATTGAAGTATAGAAGAAATGTTACATCAATTAGGATGGGGGAGGGGAGGACATATCCAGTTATATGAGTAGATTTTTTCCGTTTATTTTTTCAATAATTAGACTGATTTAAGGGTGAAGAGTTCAAACAACAGTCCGAGACTCATTGAAGGGATACACAGTTCTTTCCTATCTCACAAATAACTCTCCTTGAAGTTCAATTCTGAAGTTGGCAGTTCGAAATAAGCTTTTTAGACGTTTTAACGATTCATCCTAATGTTAATCTCTAATCATATTCATAACTATGAAGGAGCACCGTAGAGCTCAGCTCTTTCAATTAGTAAGAATCGAAATATTACTTGATTTTTACCGTTTATTGGTGGAGGGGCTGGTGGGGCATGAGTGATTGACAGGAATCAAAAAGTAAAGTCAATATTCTAATACCATCCTTGGCTTAGAGATCTTATTTTCAAAGATGATTTGTTAAAACTAAAAAAAAAAAAAAAAAAAGGTTGTGAATTTTTTAAACCTTCAAAAGCTAGTTTCAAACCTTCGTGTGCAATGCATTATGAAAATTTGAGCTTTCATTTCAAAAATTCAGCTTTGAAGGTACTAGGAAACGAGATAAATAGGCTGATTTGTGAGAGGAGAAGCCACATATACAAAGTTGACGTAAACGAAAAAAAAACGAGATCAGATGAAATTAAAAGCTAGCCTAGCAAAATATAAATATTATGGATATTATTTTATATGCGTAATTTTTGTCCAAAAATACCCAATGAATTAACAGAGAATACCAGCTGTAACCTTGAGAAAGTTTTTATTTTAGTCTAGGTGCTACATTATACAAATATGAATATGAATTCAATTGCTTATTTAAAGTGTTTTGTACTATATGAAAATTAATTGTTATTTTGATGACGTTGCATCAAGGCGAAGAGATCCTTTTATTTAAAATTTCTGTTTATGGAACTACTTACATTAAGAAATTTGATTGGCAATTTGTATTGAAGCCTTAGCTTTAATTTCTGCCAAATAGCGTTTTATACTATCAAAAGTGGATTCCTTTAGGAAGAAATCGGATATAACTTTAGCGTATCGGATGCAATAGTCCAAATACGAATTACGTTTGAAATTATCCGACCATTTATTTAGAAAATTTTTTAATTGGATTTTCAAATTTTCAATACCATCCTTCGGCATATCTAAAAATGTGAAAAGCAAACGTCTGGCAGGTTCATAATCTTTTAAAATATCGGAAGAATAGAGTTGCGATAATTCAAACGATGAAGAAATTTCCTCAGGTAAAGTAAAACCAGCAGCAATCTTTGAAGGATGTCGTTTTTGAATTTCCATCATGTACTTTATGTTTACCTGGGCACTTATGGAAAGATAAAGCCAACATTGAAGCAATGACCATAACACTTTAGAATGCAAAATGTAGCATGGAGGAATTCTCTTTGAGCGTAAACGAGTATCTAGTTCAGATTTTAAATGTATAGACTCAGTGATCGATAATTTTTCTATTTTTCCGAGCAGATAATGAAGCAAATCGACTTGTAAAAATATATCAGGTGATAAAATATTAGCCATCTGGGTTGAGGTAAATTTAATTGGTAAACTTTCGCATTTGCCTTCGGATTTTTGTGGCGATGAATTACTTGATGAACGTCTCGAACCAGTGTGATGTTTCGACGAAACATGATTATGTGGTGCTGCGTTAATGGCGTCCCAAATTTGAAGACTCGTTGGTTTTGAGTTTGAGTTTGATTCCAACGAATCCGAGGTATCCATGCTGTTTGAACTCAAACCATGAAGATCTTCCAGATATCCATATAAATCACTGTCGTATCGATTTGATGAGTCCTGAAATACTTTTCTAGAATCTGATCTCACGAGAAGTACGATTACTATCTGAAAATTTCATATCCACCAACAAATTATAATAAACAGTATAACTACATTAGTATATGTAATTTGACTTGGTATGATAGGCTTAATCTATGTAATATGCACTCATACATGTATGTTTATGGATATACCTTAACATACGTACATACTTTGGACAAAAATATTGTATCAGCGAAAGATATTCTGAATCCCATAATGTTTAGTTTTCGTACCTCCTTTTCACTGAATCGAAGGAAATGTAGAATACCGATCTTATTTTCTGAAAAAAAAAAAACTACTGGCAAAAGAAGTAAAAGAGGGAGATGAAGATCTCCGATCAGGTCAACTGATACCACATGCGCATCGCTTGGTTCTGTGGTAGGTACAGTTTTTCCGGCTCAGGATTGTGATAATTGACGCATTCTGATAAGTGTAATGTGATCGCGTGGGACTGAGGACTCATGATGATGATGATGATGATGATGATGGTGGTTACCTACCTCATCCTATGTCATAACAGCTGTAGCGGTAAACTTCAGAATATTTGCTAGGTACCAACATAATACATGAAATAATACAGTTTCGGAGTTTTATTGCTACTTGTAATGTATATTTGATTAGTAAAACCAATTATTCCACCTTAAATCAACTTTATTGCTCCTAATTTTCATTATGTATAAGTATCATTGATAGGTAACCTTCAAATGATACACTCTTTAGTAGATACGCATTTGTTATCCCTTCACCTCATTTTTCAGGGAAAAACCTGGATATTGCCTACGTACTGGTTTACTCTTACAAAACTAGGCAACTTTTTGGCAAGAGCGACACCTGTGTACATTATTCGTTTCATAGCATTGGAAGTTCATTTCGATCATTTTTGAGAATGTTTGATGTTTTTAGACTGATTTTCTATGCCGTTTTGTCAATGAAAACCAAGCTATTATAGTCTATCAACCTACAGGGTGGAGGGAGACATCAACAAAATCTATTTAGAGGTCCTAAAAGATCATTACGACCATTTTTAGCCATGTCAAATATTTATTTCCATTTTTTTCCCGAGTGGACTAAAATCATTTCCTCCACTCAACACTGACCAAAATCAGCTACAATTCTGTAAATTGACTCAGTTTGGTGACGGATTAGATATATATAAGTGGGGATGATTTGGATCAAAATTCAATTATGTCCAAAGTCAGGAAAAGGGTTGCTGAGGCGTTAAAATCGCAAAAATTTTTACTTTTTGAGCCAATTGATAGGGAATCTAAAGTTGTAAAACATATCCAAAAATCAGCCTCGTAGATCAGTTAGGAAGGGAGACATGAGGCGTTCAAGATCAAAAAAAGGAAAACCCTCATAACACCCTTCCTATAATTGACCTACAAGGCTGATTTTTGGACCTTGGGTCGAAATTGAAATATGCTCAAATTTTAGAAAGGCAATGCCGAGGGCCTAAAAACTCCTAAAATTTTTTATTTTTAAGCCAATCTAAACAAGACCTAATGTTGTAAAACATATCCAAAAATCAGCCTGTTAGGTCAATTAGGAAGTGTGTTATGTGGGTTTCTTTCTTTTTGACGTTGAAATAGACCTGTTCCCTCCGTCTCTCTTCCAACTAAGCTAGGAAGTTGAAATTTGATATGTAGGCTTGTTAAGAGCCTAACTTACTGCAATCTGTCATAACACATTTGGATATTCAAACACAGCTCGATGAATAATGTATCTGGGCATGATTGGTTCTCTGCTACATAACTGCTGCAGCCTATTCTATCATCGGCTCTCCACTACACGTAACTAAACATCATTTGTCATTTTGAAAGAATAATGGCCATTAACACTGGCAGACTATCAAACAACGAGTCACATGGCAGCTATGAATATATCTGGATGTGTACCATTCGATCTCCTCCTTACTGAAATTAGTGTACTTTGGCATCTTCGACAACATGGCTTAGTTTCCTATATTGGCCATCTACCTCTCATGATGTTGAGACACTCATCTGATGAACCAATAGGAACTACTCTCCACCACTACACTCTTCAAGCCCCACAAAAACGATAGCTCAACTGCAAATATGGCGGGTGGACTCGAGAACTCATCCCTGATGTATCTACGAGGCTGAATTCTGATTTACTTCTCCATTACTGGCTCTACCAAGCAATCTCCAATCATGGATGCTTCAGGTGTTATTTATTCATAGGCTGAAACGTGAGCACTGAACTCTGCTCAAACTGCAGACTTCTAGAAACTGCGCATCATGTAATTCTGAACTACCCTCGATTTGCTACTGCACGCCCTAATGGAATACTCAATATATTCAACAAAAAGCACCAACTATTCATGTGGTCAGTAATTCGTCAGCTATGGCAAGAAGAAAGAACACACATTGCTCAAACAGGCCATCACTTCCGCCATTGATGCTTGAAAAGGCTTGAAGAGGCCTAAAGTAAGATCTTGACCAAGAAGGCATGAACAACCAAAAATCTTGTGAAGAAAAACTATTCTAAATCGTAGTTTGTAAAATCGACTGGTTTTCCACTACCATGGCGGATAGTGGTTTTTAGGCCAGGTGGATTCCATAATCATTAGTTTAATGTTAGTATATACCTCTCATTCTGAATAAGCCATTAGGTATCAGCTAAAGAAAGTAAATTGTATGATATAAGATTATACTAAATGTTACCAAAAACACACCTCACCCAGCTAAGCTTGGGAATGAGGCCCGCCAAAAAAAAGACTCGTTGAAAGCCTTAGATGGGCCTCATGCGGGTCTCGACTTTTCAGCTTCATTGCACCTCTTCACAGCTCCAAAAATGTTCCTCATATTAATTCCCTCCAAATTGACTTGGGTGGTTTCAATTTTTTAGTTTAATTGAACCCTTCCTAACTATAATACTAGTGACATAATTCAGTGATTGGGATGAACAAGCGAAACACTACTTTTTGAATTTTTTGAAAATTTGAACAGCGACTTCTATGACACTGGTAAAGAGAACGTTTGAACTACTTGAGCGATTATGCAAAAAATTAGATAAAACTTTGTAGATTAGAATCCTTTTTTAGGTTTTGGATTTCTCATTTCATTATGGAGAAATAAAATAGAGAAACTTAGTTTGTATACATCCCTCGTATTTTTGTTTTGAATACATACTTACCTACAGGGTAGGTACTGTATGTTGTTTTTAGTATCATTGTTTTCGTATAAATTATATTTATAGCATTTGTTGCAACAAACCGCTCCAGTATAATATAAAGCTACAAACTAGAGGTATTATTTTAATTTGACAGATACATATAATATCATACAAACGAATAATAAATTAAACTGTTTTTAATTACGCATGTGCTAATAGTACGATTTCTGCCATAGAACAAGAATTATTATTTTGATAACGTTGCATCAAGGCAAAGAGATCCATATGTAGGCAAATCCGATTATTTAAATTTTCTGTTCATTTAAACTGCATTACAAAATTTGATTGGAAGCTTGTATTGAAGTCTCAGCTCTAATTTCAGCCACATCACGTTTTATGCTTTCAAAAGCCAATTCATTTTCCAAGAAATTAAACATAGCTCGAGCATAGCCGACATAATAGTACCAATACGACATAGGTGTAGAATACCTTGACCAGTTCTGTAAGAAATTTCTTAATTTGGTTTTCAATTTTTCAATACCATCTTCCGGCATATTCAAAAATGTAAAAAGCAAACGTCTGGCAGGTTCAGGATCATTTAAAATATCAGAAGAATATAATTGAGATAATTCATCCGATGAAGAAATTTCCTCAGTTAAAGAAAAAGATTGGTTAATATCGGATGAACGTTGAGCGCGAATTTTTTCCATGTATTCTCCCGCTTTTCTTGCAAGAAGATACCAACACTGAAGGATTGACCATAAAACTTTAGCATATGGAAAGTAACATTGAAAAAGTTCCTTACATTGTAAACGGCTACTTAATTCAGCTTTTATGTTTAATGAATGGAAAAATGTTAACTTCTCTACTTTATTGAGCAGATATTGGAGTGGATCGAGTTGAGCGAATACATCCGGTGATAAAATATTTGTATACTGGGTCCTGAACATTTCTGGTATAGGCAAACTTTTACATTCTGTTTGGGATTTTTGGGATTGGAAATTTGTTGACAAATGTCCAATATCCGATCTACATTTTGATAAAGTAGGTCGAGTCTTTTGAGGTGTCTTCAAATTATCTTTTGCTATTGTCGAAGTAAACTCCGCGTAACGACGATGATAGTCATTTGATATTTTTTCTGTCAAATGAGATGTCGTCTTTGCATTCGAATCAGAGTCATTAAAATCTTCCGCAGCTGTATTAAAAACCTTTGTTGATATATATGGTGATATGTGCTTGTATATTATGCTAGAATCCGATCTCATGAGAAATATCGTCATTATCTGAAAATTTCACATTTACAAATTAGCATCTCTCACTTCAATACATTGCATGTTGGGGAGTAGGCATATTGTGCATTAAATACGTACCACGCAGAAAAATGATGCAGTAGTAAAAGATATTCTAAATTTCATGATTGTAAGTTCTTAATCCTTGTTTACAACAAACGAGAAAAAAATGTAGTGCTTAAAAAAAAAATGATATGAGTATTTTGTTGAATTTTATAACAATTGTGGCGGCAAATTTCAAAATAATTGTTAGTTGCGTACAGTGTAATCTCCAAAATTTTATTACCTGTTATAAAACGTAAAAGTAAAAATTGATTCGATTAGTAAACCGATTATTTCATCCTAAATCAACTTGATTACCCTTTTGAAGTTTATTTTCAATGGGTTGGTATATTATACCATATGCAGATATTTATCGAGAAAAACTTATTCAAAATGTATCTGGCCAGTGAGCAATCTATGGGAAAAAACCCTATCAGCAGAGCATTATGGGGCTTGCTCAAATGTTGTAATAGTCTTCAATACCCCTATTTTTAATCTTCATGCCCTGGCTTTTATTTCTTCAGGTTAAAAAAATTATCTTTCGTAATTAAGTTGTAAACCTCAATGTCCAAGATTTGGATGTAGCTTGCTCATGCTCTGCAAATGTTGCAAGTATTTCTCAAAGATTAAGTTGTGATTTGGAGTAATTTAACCAGTGAATGTATTTCACTTGGAAATATTTTACTGTTTTTGACAAACTACAAAAAACCAATCAAAGTACACTTGCGGAATGATTTTGAAACCAAGTGGTAATAATTTCAGCCACATAAACTCAGTTTTTTCACATTAAAAAATGTTTAAAATTTTAGAGATGGAATTTTACTTTTTGTATTTTTTTAATATTTCTAAAAACTAGTATAAAATAAATTTTTTTCAAAGGAATTATTACTGTTAAATGGATGTAAGATTTCAATTTCAGATGGTTGAACATAATGTTTCATTTTTACCTTTACGTATCTATCACTGTTTTTTGAATCACATGCGCAAAACGTCATTTTTAACATTTCTTAAATCGATTACCCATTTGCAAAGTAAAATAATGGCCTACAAAAAACTATGATTCCCCCCAATGGTGCGATGATTCTTTTATGTTTGCAAAGAGCACTCAGCCTCTCCAACATCCAAACTAAGTTGACCCAGCAATCTCTATCAACTAAATTTGACATTTTTAAGACGTACAGGTATAGGAAAAGGCGTTGAAGATTTACTACAGATATACTTACTTCATCTTACTTTGCCAATATCTTTTCAACTTCACTAATATATGCCCAGTACCAACTCCTTTTATAATGAACTAGATATCGCTTGTATATCAATAATGAAATAGAAACTATGTATATTTCACTATAGCCATAATATATCAATGCTATTTACAGCCTGACAAATAACTCCTTTATATACATCCCATATACATCTGCAGATATATGCAGATATCAAGCAATATCAGTCAATATTACAAAATGTGCTTGGATGACTGCTTGTGTTATTTTTGGATTCATGAAATGTGCTGTTCGTTTTCATTATTGTAAATTGGTTGTATCTGCATCATCACAAAAAAAAAGAGAAGAAAACATAGTTGGACAAAAAAATAGAGGACAGAAGAACAAGAGCAACAACACCACATTCAACAAACTGCTCGAGTAAAAAACAGCAATATTTTTTGAAAAATTTTGCAAGCGAGAATATTTGTTTCAATATTAGATATATCATTATAGTTTTTAGCTCCAGGAAATATTTCGTACATGGTACTTGCTGATGAGCAAACCACTGCCTCTGATTCCTTAGCCCAAACAATTTTAATGTGCTTGATGAATGGACAGCCTGTATATGAACACAATACAGATGATCTTATGATCAATGTTGAAAGTACACCTCAGAATCCTTTAAATCTTGAAAATGTTACAGAAGTTTCAATGGTAACCAGTCCTAATAGTGTTGATTCCATAAATTCTCCGAACTTGTTATTTTCTATTTTACCTCATCGATCTTATAGTTTATTGTAAATATTTCGTAAGTTTTTTTTTTAATTTTTATCAAATTACAAATTCAAAATTGTTAAACCGAATGTATTCAGTTTTATTGTTAATCATAAGTTTCAAAAAAAAAAAAGTTTTTCCAACGTTTTTTTTTTAAATTGTAAGGAATTAAAAATTGAAAATAGTTAAACCAAATATGGATTGAATCTTACAATTAATTGTAAGTTTTTCCAAAGTGTTTATTTCTTTTTAAACAAGAAATTTTTATGAAATAAACGATTTAAAATTGTTTTATAACAAGTATTTATTTTCCCTAATTTTTTGAGTCCTCTACTTTTTTTTGTCTGAATAGGCCATTTATTTTTGCATGCATTTGCTGCATTAAATACCTATCATTATTATGTTGGCAGCGGATCACTTATTTTTCATAGCAATTTCTGTATTTTCGCGAATTTGTGTACTTCTGTAAAAGTATTGATGGATTTCTTCCAAAAATAATTTGAAAAAATCGATCAGTATGCATACATAAATGCACAAATTCTCACCAATACAGAAATTATGATGGAAAATGAATGATCCGCTGACAAATGATAGGTATGTATATTTGAAGATCCATATTGTTCGATGTTAAATACCTATATAAAAACTGATTTACTTACTACTGCATATCATAAAAAAGTGGACATTTTTGCTGTAAAATAGACATAGCAGATAAGTAATGCAGCTTTAAAATAGGTATACATAGATATCCTCTGGTTGATAGGAATATCAATAGCATAAACTTGCTGGGATTTTAATATGCAGGAGGGAGGAGGCTCGCTGAAGATTTGTTTTGAAAAAAAGATATGTAATCGAGCAACGCAAGAGTAAAAATTTTAAGCATAATGGATGACTGTTAAATTCTCTGTTTTCATACTGAAGAAAGGAGAGGTTTACATCCCCTTCCCAAAATACCTTTAATGGAGACAACGATGTACTAATACCTGGATGCTGAGGGAGGGGAATCGCAGAAAATTTATTATGAAATTTGAGAAATATATAGCCTGAGCAATGCTAGGGCCAAAATTTTGCACCATTCATGTCAGAAGATCGAGTCTATACTTGAAAAATGAATACTAGTTTGTATTGCAAATCTTATAATGATCTATCAACTTAAAAAAAAAAAACACTATGGGTATCTTGTTGCATTTGTTATGAAAGGTGATGTGGTAAATTTCACAATAAATAATTATTAAATGTCCAACTTACGAAACACTCTTGACA
>FIZR01017737.1:0-18520 GCA_900060175.1 Ferrisia virgata
AATTAAACATGATGAAAAGAGGCACATCACTGCATGTAACAAGAATGTATCTTGCCGAATTTTCATCTAAAAAAAAATAATAAACAACCGTCTTATAGGATTTTTTATTTCCTAAAAGATCGGTTCTTTTCAAAAATCGCGTACAACTTATCGTTGTTGAGTAAAAATTCAAGAACTCCGAAAAGAAGCGTATCGCTCATATAATATAGGTACAGAGGTCCGCCAATAACGTCACACTCACTAGTGCAGTGAAGGGGGAATTGGTCCCGGCGTTTTACGCGTTAAACGGACTACTGGGTAACCTCTAGAAAGCCTATAGATGTTGATGCCTGATGCCTGATGCATTTGCGTTTGTGGCATGTTTTACAGTCTACGAATTGTTTTGTTATCAAATGTTTTATTCAGGTGCTTATTGGCAAGTGTACATAAACTTTCATTTATTGAACGTAATAGAAGTTTGAAAAAACACCTTTGCTGGCTGTGCTTGAAACGTTATTTGTGTACATTTTCTGCAAAACGATTCAGTGAGTTACCCTGTGGTTTTGTGAATTTGTTCAATTTTTCATTGTTATGAAATGTGCACTAGGAATTAATGAATTCGGATAACAATTCATTGAAATCGTTTTTGTACATTCGTATAAATCTCGATTGTTATTGATTTCGTATTTTAACATTACTCAGTAGCAAGTAGTGGTGATGTGTGACTTGACCTGCTGATTATTTTTGGTAATTGATAGGTTAAATTTACTGCAAGTTTGAAGCTAAACTCACATTATGCAGCCAGTGAACGGTAGGAGAACATCGGGGCAGCAACGCTTGAGAAGAGATTACTTTCCTAGGCAAAATAATGAAAACGCTGAAATAATATCTTATGTTTGCGATTGTGAGTTACAAGTGTGGCGTCTATATTTTCAATGGCGTATAAAATTATTTACTGAATGAATATTCAATTTCAAAATGTTACAGCTTGGAATAAAGTGGTTAAAGATTACAGAAATAATGGCGGACCTTATGTTCCTGGAGGTAGTATTGTCATAGTGTATAATTAAGTTCAAAATTCCATCATTTTAGTGCACATCGCACCCTATAATTTCTGTGTTTTGGTTTACAGTTCAAAGTGTTCTTTATTATCAGCCCACTGGATCTAATAATAGACTAGCTAGTGAGTACTTTTCAGTGATATTCGTGTCAGTGTATGTTTATTCTTTTCATACTGCTCTGAGCAAGCAAGAAAATTTTTTGTGATATTCTGCTAATTTTGATATCTAAGCATCATTTAATTGGTCAACTTGCTCTTGCATTTATCATAACAATATTATTGGGAAATCACAAAAATTCGTGCTTGCTTGTTCAGATCATTGTGAAAAGTATATCCATGGAATACACTATTGACCATTAGTCCATTCCACGAGAGAATGCACTTGTTAAACTGCCAAATTTCTCTTTTGTAGCGGAATATATTTTTTCCCGTCTGTATATTATTTATCTATGACGTACGAGTACTTTACCACCCAAAAAACCAGAGTTGGAAAACGCAATCGTGACGGTCACATATTTATAACCATATGTGAGGTCACGTATTTATGACCATACGTGACTGACGGTCATTTTTCCAATTCTGTAAAGGACACTTCGTGAGTATATGTCTCATTTTTTTCTGGAATTAGGCGTATGTGAAATTGTATTATGCATTTATTTTCCTTGGCATTGTGTGAAAAATTCATGCGAACGTAATTTCATCGATTATATTTATCAGAATCACGTGTAATTATTCATGAAATATGCATTTTGAACGATGACATTTATCTTTAATTTTCAATGATTCAATAAAACTAAAAATTTATTTAGCTGCAAAACAGAAACTTTTCAGTTTAACATGTGCATTTTTTCGCGGCACGAACTACTGCCCCTAAATATTATGAACTTCTTTTTAGGAGCCACCACTCCGGTGTATTTCCGTTTTGTTCTACAGTACTCGGATATGTTCTTTCAACTTATAGGAAATTTGAAGCTTTATATGCATGATACAAAAGAAAATCAATTTGAATAAATTCAAAAAAAAAACCTAATGTGGTATCTTGTTAATAATAAGATTATAATACAAAGCTGCAAACAAAAAACTATAAATTACTTAGGAATCTTTGAATGATGACCAATTAACATAAAAATAATAGTAATTGTGGGATTTCTTCAGAATTGAGTAACTTGTTCATCAATTATTCCTGCGATTAACAAAAACGTTTTTGAATCAGCGATTGTTTTTGTGACAAAATGCTATAATAAATGGTTTTGAATTGCATGTTTGGTGACATCTTATGCATGCTATACGCTATGTGATAATTTGTTCCTCGTGCACCCGCCTTCGTATGCGTCCTAGATTTCAAAAAAAGAGCATCCACATTCCACGCCACCACCCTTTGTAAATACTTTTTGTGCTTGCCATAACAATCAATTGAATCAACTTTATCATTTGTTCCTTCCTTCTTTTCCTTCTGCTATTGGTATTCAAAATTTCTTTCTTTGGAAAGGGCGACTAGTTCGTAAGTATATAGGTGAGGCTACTTGCTTTCAAATATAAGGACCAAAAACACCATCGTTTCTTGCACAAAACTTTGTCTAGGAGTTGCAAGCTGGGCAGTAAAGCATATAGCATGTTCACCAACGTATGTATAGCGTAATTAATAATAACATGTTTGTCTACCATAGAGTATGTTGTACAGTTAGGACCTGGCTACATCTGCGTTGCGTTGCGTGGCGTCGCGTCATGTCACGTCACGTCACGTCACGTCACGTCAAAACAATAAAGGGTGTATTTTTGACGTATGTCGACGCAACAAAACGCAAGCGACAAATCATTACGTACTGTTGGTTGTGAAATGTTTATTTCCTATTATTTGGAAATTATCAATATGTTTATCGATTGTCTGTTGATTTCGGTGCTAACTTACTGTATAAATAATTTTTTTTTTTCTTTTAAATTTGAAGTCTAAAAAGGTAAGCACTATAGTGTGTACAGATATAATTTTAGAAAATATAAGCAAATGCTTTGGTATTAAAAAAATTAAAGAATCATATGTGTACGTTTGAAAATTCTGTTTTTCTGGTAAATAGTATTTTTGTATGGGTTTTTAGGTTTGAACCCGGTCATGAATTGTTTACATTTTGTGGTTCACTATTTTTATTTTATTTTTTTTGTGAAGTGCCCTCTCCGGCTATTTTTAAGATGTATCTACTGCTAAACGTACGATCTGTTAATAGTGCGTAGATGGATTTTTAAATAGGATACTAACCGCTGGTGAATAATCATGAATGTGAAAACCAAAAATTCGCCAAAATTCCTCGCAATTATGTCAAATTTTTGATTTTTGAAAGTTTTTGATCAAATCCATCTACGTCGTATTATTAATCATTCACATGTAGATACCTATATAAAATTTTTGAATGTATTTACAAATCGTACATTTAGCAGTAGATATGAAAATAGCCGGAGAGTGTACTTTACCAAAAAAAAAAAAAAAATGGTGTACCACAAAAAATACACAATTCATGACCGGGTTCAAACCTAAAAACCCATACAAAAATACTATTTACCAGAAAAACAGAATTTTCAAACGTATACATATATGATTCTTTAATTTTTTTAATACCAAAGCATTTGTTTTTATTTTCTAAAATTATATCTGTACACACTACTGTGCTTTCCTTTTTTGACTTCAATTTTAAAAGAAAAAAAAAATATATTTATACAGCAAGTTAGCACCGAAATCAACAGACAATCGATAAACATTTCGATAATTTTCAAATAATAGGAAATAAATATTTCACAACCAACAGTACGTAATAATCAAAGATTAATGATAGGTAGCAGCGTAATGTTTGAAATTTTATGTAGATTGTTCATTTCCATTTGGTATTTTAATATTAATATTCCTAATCCTAATTTATGTTGGAATTCTTCTATCATATGATGTAGTTTATTACCAAATAAGTACAGTAAAAAGTTTCGTTTTTCTAATCATTCAAATTGATTTTCGCTTAATTGTTTCACGTATGTGAATCTTTGCATTTACTATGAGGTGAAAGAGCACATACGAATATGGCAGAACAATGCATGGAATTGTTGCTCCAAAAAAAAGTTCACGATATTTTGGAGCAATTAAGAGTAAGAGTACGCCTTATTTTTTTATACAATAAATTCAAGTGTGTTCAAACTTGAGCAGTTGAGTGATAAAATGAAACTTTTCTTTTCAAGTTGTATTCAACTCGGTTTCAAATTTTGATTTTAGATTTTGAACCATTTGATTTGGAATCCTACTGGGGAAACAGAGTCGTACAAAAATGCCAAAATCGAAATTCATAATATAAATAATTTTTAATGCAGACTTATCATTTCCTATGTTATCAACTATGCGTTTTATTCAAATTGATTAATCCTATGTGAATAAACTGAATTGATGTATTACTTCATAATAAGCCTATATTATAATGTGTGTCCTATTTCCGCCCTAGAAAAAAGAAATAAACACCATTAAAAGTTATTTTAGGGTCAAGATTTTATAAATAATTTTTGTATTAGTTAATTTTTTAATTCTGTTTTGGTTTTTTATGTACTTATTTATCTTATACATACATAATTATATTTTACGTACCATAAGTACTGATTCAATTGAAAATTTTATTTCAAGAATTTCCTCGATCTCATACTCCAATTTAATCAAATAGATGCAAAATAACGTACAAAATTAATATCTACTATATTTGTTAAACATTTATAGTCTGTATTGAAACTAGGTACTTCTTTGATTTTTGAAGGTCTTTAGGTAACTAAAAAAATGAAAATTCATATACTGTCGTTGAACAAGTGAATTATTTATATTGATATCGCCTTTTCTGTTAAATTTATGTTTGTCTATGTGAATATAGTTCTTTTTCCGAGTGAAAATTTATTATATTAGTTTACGTTCTGTTCGTTCATAAAAAATTACAGATATGTATACGAGCGTATTTGTATTAAATTAAGTACTTCGTTGATGGACTTATTATTTTTAAGTTGCCTTATTCTGAGTCTCTATTGCATCCCCCCACAGCCCCGAAAATGTAGATTTTGTAGTCGATTTTCCGCTTTTTTGAGTTTGCTCCTCGCACAACTCTTCTCCAAATTGAGTTATAAATTTTAAATTGGGTATGTAGATTTAGTATAGGTTGTAGATGAGGGTTTTGGTGATGCTGACTTTTTAGCTCTATTGCATCGCGCACCCCCCTCGCCTTTCTTACCACGGATTTAGAGTCAGTTACATTTGTTCAATTTTTGAAAAATGCCCAGCTTTCCTGGTTTTCGATATCTATTGATTTTATGAAGCTCCACAATCCCAAGCATACTTTTTTGATTAGCTGCTTG
This sequence comes from Ferrisia virgata, assembly GCA_900060175.1. Classification (NCBI taxonomy): domain Eukaryota; kingdom Metazoa; phylum Arthropoda; class Insecta; order Hemiptera; family Pseudococcidae; genus Ferrisia; species Ferrisia virgata. The sequence continues at coordinate 5,399 of FIZR01017737.1, forward strand.
GTTTATGTTACATTAATTTATGAAGTATGCGATATTTTGTTGTAAAATACTCCACTTTACCTTTCTTTATTTTCAATACTATAATGAATTTTCCAAAAAGCTTACTTGGAAATGTTCAGCGAAGATTTGAAAATAATATATTAAAATTTGAGTCCATTTCATTCTCTAGATGTTGAGATCTATCTTGAAATAAACCGCGTCATTCAGCCAAATTTTTACCTATCTTCTTACCCACCTGCACCTGGAAGTAAAGCATATTCGTAATGAAAACGCGTTGATGCGTAATCATTTTTGCGTAGGAGTTTAATAATGTTCTGATTAAACAGCTTTGAGCTTGCTCGAGTGCTCATAAAACTTTAGTATTTTTTTTTACTGGTAATTAAAACCACAAATTTCTGAAATAAGCGAATAAAATCAATAAATACTTAAATGATAGCATATTTTAATTTAAATTAATAACAAATGTCAAAGTATGAAAAATGTAAGTTTTGCTACGCTATAGGCGTATAAATGGAATCTGTATCGCAAGTTTTGCGTGTGGTAAAAGCTAAGTCGCTGATTGGTTCTTTTTCTATGCCGCTCTTATTAATTACACTAATTACTAAATCGGAAAACATGTGAAATTACGAGCGGATAAACTATTACCACGATGATTTCAGAGATGTAAGTCAAACGAACACCCTCGAAAGTTGCCGAGAGCATCCGACACCGTTTCGTCGCTTAAACGGCTATTAATTAGTATTAATTATCACATCGAAAAATTGCAAACAAATGAACATTAATAAGCATTGATGAACATCACATTTTGTCATGACTGCAATTTTAATTTTAAGTGTATGCGTATGCCACGACATTTACAAAAAAAAAAGATTCAATAAACAATGAAAAAAAGATTCAATGAAATTACATAATTTCATAAAGCATCAACAACCAATATCAAGGACGTAAATTTTGATTAATCGGCGATGAGATTTTATGCTCCTGTTTTTTTTTGAAAATGAAGGCGCGTATTCTTTAGCCACTCGTCTGTAAGCAATTTTTCCTTCTCCAAATTGAGGTTGGCTGAACCCTAATACGTGAACCGCTTTTAAATCTGAAGTTATTTCTCGGAAGTATATGATTTTTTATATTTCTTAATTTTTCCAAGTAACAAGTTAAATAAATAAAACGGACTGCAGTGAGCGTATATGGAATCTCTACCGCATGTTTTGTACGTAATAAAATTGGAGCACCTGATTGGTACTTTTGGTATACGCGCGCGCGCGTCTGTCAAATCATTTACACCGCACCGGTGTCATGACACCGAGTGACCAAATGATCGGGAGCAGTACTGTTTAAAATATTACTTTTATTATTTTTTTAGATGAACAGTACGTAAGAGTAAATGAAAAGTAGTGAAAAAATGAATGTTTATTCAATTCATTCGTCAATGACTCAGTGTGTTAATGTACAATATTTCCAAAACAAACTTTCTTAAATCAAATTTTCGTTCTTTTCTCGATTCTTGAATAATGTTCATCCTAATCATTACATTGTATTCCTTTTACTAAGTATTATTATCATTCGTGTTTTCAACATCCCTAGAAAAGACGACGTAATCATCACGCGACTGCGCTTAGGCCACTCAGTTCTCAGGTGAGTATTTTGATATGTCGCATGAATTTGGTTAAAAAACGAATAGACCGATATTGAGTGTAAATGCGAGCATATGCTCGTCCTATCCCTGGTTTCATCCCTTTGAACTAATATTTTCTGAGATTTAGAGAATAAAAATCATGATGATAGTTGTCAATTTTTAAAATTTTAGCCCTTGTTTTGCTTGGACATCGTGATTTTCTCTTCACACTGCTACTGAAGTTAGATACATATTTTTGGCCACAGAGCTGAAATTTGTTCGGAAAGTTCGTTCACCTGGGTCCTGAATTTTATTTATGATAAAATTGAAACATGTGAGTATAAAATTAAAAAAAAAAAAAAAAAAAAAAAAAAAAAAAAAAAAATGAGAAAGACATCAACGGGGCATTGAAGTATATGCTGAGTTAGCCTACTACATACATATAATATACATATGAATTGTTTCTAATATAAATTTCTGAAGCAGTATGCGAAAAAAAAAACAGTATTGCTTCCTTTTCGTGTTGTACATGCACTGAATTTTCAAACTAAAATACGAAAAGAGGTAACAAATTTGAGTAAAACATAAATGAGTAAATGAAAGTGTACAGCCCAGCTTATACTACTTGGAAATACGCAGTTTCGTGGACCAAAGAAGCTGACGCCGGCGCTCATTTTACACAGTTAACATTTCCAACACCCAACTCTAAACGTCGTTAGTTGGCATAGAATTCAATAGTGCGGTGTTGGTCAAAAGAAATGTGTTGCGACGCTTGAATTTTTGTGTTGGCGATAAAGGTCGAAACGGGTGTTGTTATGCATTAATTTTTCGTTAGAATAATATTTTCTTCTTCACGTTATTGTTCTATATTCAGTACTGTAATTTTGTACCAACATTGAAACGTGATGGGTTGACAGAAGAATCTTGAGCAAAAAAAGTAGGTTAAATAAGAAACGTAAATTTACTTTACTTACCTATTTGAGAACGTGAATTTTAGAGTATTTTGTATCAATTTCAGTTTATGGTATGTGGGTGATAAGTTCTTGTTTAAAGATCTGTATTATTACAGGTACAAAAACTTAACCTACATAAATATGTATCACGTACGGTATGTATCTATGTATTGTAAGTATAATTCTGGTATTATTTTATATGAAAAATTAATTCGAATATGTTTAAAACTATGAAACAATCCGTGATGTTATTTCTCAACGTAAATGTGCCTTCCGCATGTTTCCATGCATTTTTTTTTATAAATACTTGCATAATTTTTTAAATAATTTGTTAAGTAAAATACTTGAAAGTTGAAACTCATAAGAGAAAGCAGAGAGTGAATCAGTAGAAATTGACAAATTGGTTCACCTATGTGGCACATTTATGAACTTATTTAGAAACTCCCAGTCGAAATCAGTGAAAATGTTATAGTTTTGTTATAGTTTCATAATTTATGGATAAAATGATATTAAATTTAAATTTACACTTTGGAATAAAATTTTCCTTTCACGTATTTTCAGGATTCTGAAAATTCATTTTATTTCTTTAAAAAAAAGAGATTAAAGGATTTAAATTTGTCTCTGCATATCAGCGATTAATTTTGTCTAAAATTAATCCAAGTTCATCCATAAATCTCGTTCTAAAAAAAAAAAGTAGAAAACAAGAATTTTCAAAATGTCTTAATATCAGGGTTGAGTACCAATCCCATTTCCACTATCAAATCCCTCAAAATCTTAGGATTTTTGGGAAAATCCAAATGCTAGTACTGTACCACAGGGGTAAAATCCTATTACCAGACTACCAGTATTACATTGCCCAGTTCAAATTTCCAATACTAAGTACCAGTACCATACCATTAGTACGCCAGTATCAGGAGGTAGATGCTTGAAATTCGTTTTCTGCATGATCTGTGCAGTGAGCGTAATGTAAAATTTGTCGCAAGCTGAATAATGTGCGTGATTATGAAATGGTATATTTGAAACATTCGAATCAATTTGAACATGCTCTGTATGAAATTTTAAGGAAATGAAATAATTTTTACAGTATTGAGTAATAGTATTATGTTCTTTAAAATATTTCAACATAAACATTTTAAAATATCACCATTTCAGAAAAAATTTAAAAGTAAAAAAGTCTCTGGTAAACGGAAATAGACCACAGTGGCCTAATTTCAAATAAAACCACGTTGATACGAAAGATCTTTTCATTTCGTTAAATGCGACTCCTCTCAACACACTGACTGTCTCTGGGGGTGTCGCAATCCTTGTCAAGCATTATGTTTGCTGCGATAATTTAAGCATACCTCTCATTTAAACGAAAATTATGTGAATAACAATGTTAATATGCATTAATTAAATAGTTAAATCTGTTCGAAAAAGTTTCGTTTGAAAAAATTTCAGTTATATTGGCTCCGATGAAAGTTTCTGCAAGTTTTCTCAAAAACGATTGGATGGAATTAGATGAATTTTGGATATGTTCAAATATAACAGTACCCCTGAAGCACGGCTTGAGAGCAGAACACAAAGAACAGAACTAAACGGAGAGAACAGAACGATTTCAAAAAGAGAGAAACAGATGGGAACGAAACACTCATTATTTGAGAAGAAACAAAGCAAAAATTAAGCAAAAAGATTGAGAACAGATGGGAACACAGCACCCATCGTGCAAATGTCGTCAGTGTGGTGTCATGTGACGCGTTATTTTCAAATCAGTACACATCAGATCCCGCTTCAAAAGAATTTAACCAATCAGAATAATGATTGCTCCGCTCACTTTAATAGGCATTGCGATTGCTATGTCAATTCTAAATCAGAAAAATACCATCAATATTCTATGACACAAACATGATGTACTTTTGGCGAATTTTTGAGTTTCACGTGTTACTTAAACGACACATTACGGACAAACTTCTGACATATATTTGTTGACACTATCATGGCACAGATATGCTATAATTTTAACATTTTCGTTGGCGCATTAATGACGTAAGAATGATATATTTCTGACGCTTGTAAGATTATATTCTATTGGCATAAATGTGACATGAAGTTGATGTTTAAGCTGACACGTTTGCGGCTCACGAATGGCATACGTATTTTTGACACACATTATATAGCACTATCGTGGCACAAATGTGTCATATGATTAGCGCGTTTGTTGGTACTTTAATGACATATAAATGGCAGACTTTCATTTTGTGACTAGGTATTGACAATGTTACAGTACCTTTTTGACACAGCTGTAGCATACTTTTAATTTCAATTTGGTAGTGCACTAATGCCACATGAATGACATCCGACATGCTTTAGACTTGATTATGACACCATTGTGACACAGTTGTGGCATGATTCTGACACTATTCGATATATTTACAGTGATCTTTTGACACTAGTTTGGCACATTTCTGACACAATTCTGCCATATTTTAGACAGTGCAGAAAATATGTCACAACTGCGTCAGAAATGTGCCAAAGTAGTATCAAAATTACGTCATAAATGTGTCGGAATAGTGTCAGAATGGTGTCATAATGTTGTCAGAAATGTGCCACTCCGAAGTCATGTTCCAATACCTCGTCAAGTAAATGTTGTATCATCGTTAGGACCAAAAAATGAAGTAGTTAATGCCCTTCAGGTCTTCTTATGCTAATTGCCACAGTAGCTGAATTGGTAAAGAAGTTGATTTGTACCTAAGAGGACTTAGGTTTGAATACCATCATCGACAAAAAAATTGAAAAATTTCGTGAGTTAATATAAATAAAAAAATAATTATCATTAATACTTTCATATTAATAGTAATTCAGTGTAATGGAAATGAGATATGTCAGGAACATGTCAGAAATGTATCAGAAATACATAATTTTTGCGACAAAATGTCTAATTTTTGCATCAAAAGTGTGCCATTATGGTGTCAGAAAACATGTCACTGATGAGTCAAATACATGGCATTAATATGTCACAGTAATGTCATAGCCTTGTCATAATGAAGTCATTTTGAAGTCATCTTGGTGCTACAATTGCGCCATTTCAATGTCACTGTCATGAGTTTGGCAAATATTTAGTAATTTCGGATTGGCTGAAGCATTGCTAGACATGCGCCATTTTTGCTGCCAGAAGTCTCACATCACAATTGTGTCACGTGACACTACTTATTCTGACACTATTTGCACGGCGGGCAATTGGGAAAAACTCAAAAAAAGTTTGAATTTATTGCTTTGAGTGATTATAAGCTGTAAATTAGAGTTTAATTAAGTGCTGTATCATTGAAATTTTGAATTATCTGTAAAAATAGGAATAGAAGAGAATGAAGTCCTTAAAATAATTAAAGAGATCCAGGGATCAGATTGGAGAAAGCAAATCTAATTATTATAATTAGGATAGATATGGGAGTGGAATGAAACAAAATAATCGTTTCGGTCTCAAGCCTTGCCCTGAGGTACCCACAGCTATAGGTGCATGGCGTTCATTCTGACTTTTTGGCCATAGGCTTTAACAAGAGTATCATCATGCAGAAAAAGTGCTTGATTTTGATTGAGTAGCAATAAGTAATTTTAATAAGAAATGAAAAACTCAAAAAAAAAGCTCTGTACAGCTATTGAGAGTATTGTTATTTACAACACATCCAAAACTTATCAAATTCCGTTCATTTGTTCTTGAGAAAACTTGCAGACACACCCAAAAAGAGCCAACATCGCTGAAATTTCTTCAAATAATATGAAATGTGATTGAGAGTCGTTTCAAATGAATAAAACATGAAGTCCCACCTTGAAAAATGACCCTTTTTCAAAAATATAATCTCAGATTAGATCAGATCAAAAGTAAAAATTTAATTTTTGTTAAGATCAAGATCACATGAATCTGTGATCTATGATCTTAAGATCATATAGATCATGCTCAAGTCTACTTGGTATTTGAGATGGTGGGATACTGAGAGGTTGAAATTTAGGGTAAAATCAATGTTTTAGTCAAAAAATAGCGGGTGACTACCTCACCTCCAGGTGGCCTAGGTAAAGGGTAGTACGTGCTGAAGAAATTAGCTCCTAAACGCGGTATGAACTCCAGTTATTTCGATTTTTGTTAATTTTGCACTGTTTGTCAGTTTTTTGATATTACACAACCCATCCACAACTCCCTCTCAAATGGATTTTAGTGACTGAAATTTTGACTGTAAAGTTAATTTTAATTGCTCTACACGACTGTAATTTTTTCCCATTTTATGTGCAATGCCACTGGTAAGCTCCCTTTTTAGTGTTAACAATCCTCACATTTTCCCTACACATAGTGTAAATGTTAATAATGTTTTAATATCTTTGTTCTTATAAATAGGTACCTACATGAAGTAATGAGAACAAGGAAGAAAACAATATTTTAATGGAAAAATAATTGCAAAGATGGCGGTGGTGACAATTGTGAAGACAACATTGAAAATTAGAGAATGATATTGTATCATTAAGGCGAATGAATATGATCATCCTTCGCTTTTTACTAAAAGTAGAATCGGGAAACCAGTTTCTATTGTCATTGAAACAAAACAGTACAGCATGCCATTAAGGTGAGTAATCTTTATATTTTCCAGGAATATTACTAATTGTTGAGGTCCATCCAATATGACTTGAGTCATCCATCTAAGCACCTATAGTTTGCATCTTCGACCATGTAAATAAACTTCTTAACAATACAATAGACTGCTCAAGCATATGAATTATATGGCAACAAAATGGCACTACCATCTAAAGAAGTTGTAAGCGCGCGGTATGCAACCGCGTATTCATCCTGTTCATTCTCCAACCCCATATTTTCGAATTTTCCCTTAAAGTGAACAACTATCAGCTGTTACTACTGTTCATGATTCAACCGCGCACGCGCTTCATGATATTCATGGTCCACAACCTTAGAAATAACTGCGCTATAGTGTGATTCACTGCATGGTTGAAGGTTTGCATGATGAACAGAATCATAACTAGAAACGTAAAATTTTAGGAAAACTTAGAGAAAGTTACCGCAACTTCCACAGAAATTTAATAAATTTATTAATTTTCAACAGTAGTAACCCTACATACCAGTACCTTTAAAATATAAGTTGCAAATGTGCATTTGAAACATGCAAAAGTGACCCAAGTAAAAATTTATGGTCTCTGTGGACTTTCATTACCAAAAATTTATAAATTTCCGTGAAAATTTCAAGTAGAAAAATTTATTGGTAAATTACTAAGAATTTATGCGAAAACTTACACTGGAAAGGTACTTAACACCTCTAACTGTGGTGATTCTTATTGTTAAAATTCAATGCAAATGAATCATCAATGGATAAAAAATAAGACCTTTTTCTTATTCAGGGTAAAATTTTAGATCATGGATATTGCATAATTTAAAAAATTTACAGGATTGTCCTCCTTTCAAAGTTTAGAATTACACAAGTGTCAACAATTTAAGAGGCAATAGAGTTAACCTCTATTTGAAACTCAAAGTACAAAGCCACGGCTTAATATTTCAATTTTTTAATGAATGTGCCCCCTAATAGTAATGGAGCGAAGGCGTTCAGTACTTCTGGGAAACTTTGTCACCACTGCCCCTAAGGATACCCTGAGAAATCAAGCCTTATTTTCACGTTTAAACTAATCATGAAATGAATGATTGCTCTGCTCTTTACAGGGATCGATGTTGAGTTCTTTGATTTTTTTCATCTAAAAAACAATACGAATAGAATTTTCTTATAATATTTTTATTCTTTTCATTCGTTTTGTGCTTTAGTTCTTTCATATTTTTGAAATTTGTGTTATTTTTTGTAATTTTCTGTAAAAGTGTACACATGTTTTTTGTCATTCTCAAGTTTTATGTATGAAGATTTCATATTTTCGTATATTTTTGTTATTTATGCACAAATCTATCAGTTTATATGCTCCTGTACTACCTAGTATTTCAGCATTAAATTCACAATGTGCGGAAAATTTGCGTGCATTGTACGTATAATCATTTGCGAGAATTTTCTCAGGGATATTCACAAATATTCCTAGCGAACATTCGCGCATATTTTGATACTTCTCCAAATTTTTCCGTTTTTATTTCAAGTACCTATTTTATTTATGCTATAATGTGTAGCGGGTTTTGGTTGAAAAAATTCATAAAGTAGGCATATAAAAGAGTAAGCCTATTGGCAAAAATAATGTTAAATTCTCTGAAAATATCGCAATGAGTGTTGAGTTGATATGTGGTAAGATTGGAATTTCTAGCTTTCCAATACGAATAATTCATGCAACCCTTTGACTGCTTTAATCAAAATTTCTTGCTTTCTATACACAAAAAAGAGGTAAAATTTTGTAACACCATGATTTCTTAACAAGGCATTCAAAATGCATTTTTCAAAGTTTTATGACAATAAATGTAGGTGTATTAAAGCTTCTGTTATAAATTTTAGAAAAATATGAGATATTGGCTGTTGGAAATATTTCAGCAGTTTTTGATGGTGCATGATTAGGCAAATAGTACTATGTTTTAGGAGCAAATCTCTTAAAATATGATTGATAACTTTCGATTTTGATAATAAATTTCATCGAACTTGCTGAAAAGCAAGGAAATGCTTACAGTTGCAATTAAAAACCACATGTTTCTTGCTTTTCTTGGTTCGATTTAAAGTAATATAGTTCTATTGTATCAATCCCCCCTTGTCCCCGAACTCGTTATCAAATTTCTATTCTTAACTGAGAGAGAGAGTATATAAATTATGCGTTTAGTTTTATTTTCTTCTTTGAGAACAACTGAATCCATACATTTAAGGTACAACATAACACAAATGGCATCTCTGTTTTAGAGGTATCAATCTATCAATGTTGTTTTTGACATCTTGCTTGTCATTTATACCAAACCTGGATAAAATGTCGTTTTTGACACCGTTTTACTGAAATTTGTTCATAAATTTAACATTACACCCGAGTACGCTCCTCAGCAATTTGCTTAATAATTATTATATTTTCTAATATTTCAATTATTTGTTATTACTAAATGTTACTTATCATTGAAAATAATTTATCACGTTTTGCCTATTTTCTAACTATGCACACGACTCAAATTATGATGTACAATATCGCATCTTACATTAATATCCTGCAGCGGATGAGTTACGAAACACAGAGCACACATTTAACCCTGAAGTTTGAAGAAGCTAAATACCTCATGCTATCAAAATTATTTACTTTTAAATAATTACTAAAATTAATACAAAACTGAATACATTGAGCCCACTTTTACCCCTGTATCAGGTGCTTGGAAAATTGAAGATGGTAAAAATCGAGATTATGAAATTTAAAAAATTATCTGAAACAGTGCTTCTTGTTTGCCTGGCCTAAGGGTATAGACTCTAAATATACTTAGGTTATAAACCGCCGTGCAGCGAGAATGTAGTACATATTTATTTTGAATCACCTTCAGTGAATTGCAGATTATGAATTTTTACTATCATAAGAGTATGTAATGATCAACAGGGTCTCTTAAAAAACCGACGTGATCATAAGAAACTGTTTGTTTGGACTCAACACTCTGCGATTCAAGTGGAACTAATGCTAGAAGTACTATAGATACTTGAAATTCATATTCTGCGGAATCTGTGCAATGACCAATGACCAATGACCAATGACCAATGACCAATGACCATAACATAAAATTTATCACAAGTTGTGTTATGCCGTGATTATGAAACAGCATGTTTGAAACGTTCGAACCAATTCGAACATGTTCCGTACGAAATTTTGAGAAATTGAAATAATTTTTGCAGTATTCAGTGGCTAGTGTTCTGTTCTTTGAAATGTATTTCAACAAAAACAGAATGATTGCGTTCAGTTTGATGGAAGGTGTCGCAATCCTCGTCAAGCATTACGCTCATTTTGTGGCATTGGGATTGATGAAGTATTTCAAGCATAGGCACCTCTCATTTGATAGAAAAAGCTCGTTGCACAGATCACACAAAATACAAATTTCAAGCATTTACGTCCTGGGTTGTAGACTCTGCTGCACTGGATAACCCTGCGTTTAATGATAACGCTATTATTAATAGGTGCTTGTTTTTTGGACAAAAACGCCATTTTTCGCAATTTTTTTGCTTTTCAGGGGCTTTAAAATTCTATTTACAAACGGAAAAATCAATTATTTAAAATTTTTTCATGGTAATGAAGTAAAGATACGAAATCTCATTTTTTATGGCATAATAAATTAAAGTTTTTTTTTGTTTTTTCACTTCAAAAAATTCGAAATATTTATTCGATTTTTTTCATTTTTAAATATGGTTTTAGCCAAAAGGAAATGCGAAAATTTTTTTTTGGTCTCATGTGGTCTATTAAGATACGTTAATATCAGAAAAATAAAAAAAAAATAGTTTTTTTTAAAATTTTTCATGTAAATTTTGATATTTTAAATCAAAAGGGGAAAGGGTAAGGCTCGAGCCAGAGACTTCAAATTTTTACCACGTTTATTCGACGTCATTCCACAACTTTTTTTCAATATACCCCTCCAATTTTCAAAAAAAAAACCTAAAACTGAAATGCCGTAATATATACTTACCATATTATTGGTAACTTTTCACCCCACACCCACCTTCGCATGTATTAAAAAAATACATTCACACTACCACCCTTTGTAAATATTTTCTGTGTCTACATTAACAATCGATTGAGTCAACCTTTCCTTTTGCTCCTTCTTTTCTTCCTAGTATTGGTGTTTATATTTCTTTCTTCGAGGATAGTCATAGTCAAGGTTACCTGATTTCAAGTACAAAAAGGATCAACCAATTTTTCTTTTATACATACCATCGTTTTTTGTATAAAACTTTAGAGTTGTGAGCTGAACAGTGAAGCATACCTATAACTCGTATTTCAGCATGCTACACGCGCATGCGATTAAAATGAATGGCATGTGCGTGTAGCATGTCTTATAGCATACCTTAGGACTTTCTGCAGAAAAGATCGCATATAGCATATTTGTTGACCGCAGGGAAGATACTCATAGCACACCCTTGAGCTTGCACACTTTTGGTACCTTAGAAGTAATGTATTTTAATTGCGATTGTATTTACGAGATTTCTTAAAAATGATAGGATAAAATTCTATGATGTTTGGACGCGTTTTAAATAACTTACCGTGTAATAACTATACAATGCTCTTTTTCTATCTTCCTTCTGTCATTAATTTTTAAATTTTAAATGATTTTGTATTAATCAATCCCTCTTGTTTTGACATGACAATGCGGGATGTGTGTTTGAAGTGAAACATTTAGAAATGGGCACTACGAGTGTAATTATCATTCACATTGTCACAATCAAATTTCAACAAATGATTTTTTGAAAATCTCTCAAAAGCAATCACATTTGAAACGCATTACATTCAAAGAACGAGAAATGCAACCTTAGAAATGGAAAAAACCATTTCAACTATTGTGACTGGCTCACATCTTCCAGGCACTTGACTGATAAACCTGGAATTACTATCATGTATCTATTCTCAATTATAGCTACACATTTTGCTTTTCTTCTTATTTCCAGATGCGCATATCATACTGTACAACCTTAACGGCAGCATACCAGCGTAAGTTTTTTTCTTGTACTTTCTTACTCATTTGATTCAATACTATTAGGTTTACACTGTTTACCTGAGGAGATATCATCGAGTGCCTTATAATTAGTGATCTACAAATCTTCTCATCTGTTTGCCAGAAAATTCTCCAAATTTCACTGTTTCCATATTTCTTACAACATATGCATTGTATGCAAGTAGTGGCTTTTGGTTGCGAAAATTGTTAAAGTAGGCAACAAGGCAAGTAAAGGAATAAGCCTTTTCTCATTAAACAACGGCGATATTATTGTTCAAAAGGCAAAAGAGCAAATTAAGCGAAAATTAAGCATAAGTATTACTAAATTCTCGGAAAATTTTGACGATTAGTGTTGCGTTGAGTTTTAGTAAAATAGGAATCCTTAGCGCACTAATACAAGTACATATTTTGAATCGATATGTCTCATGTCACCTTTTAATTGCTTTGTTTGCTCTCTATGTATCAATGTGCGCATACCTACATACCTACATCCAAATCTTTTTGGAAAGTAGTGGTTAAAGTAATAGCAATGGCGTAGATAGAAATTTCTGCCTAGCAAACTTTTTCCGTGTCCAATTCGGAGCCGTGTGATGGTCACTTCATCTGTATGGTTTAGGTGCAATAAATTTTTCCATGGTTTTATGGATTTTTTATGTTGATTGAGTCTGTTTTGAGTTTTTGTCGACCAGAGGTTCTGCCATTTTGAAAGTTTGGTTTGGATGAAGAGATTTTTTAGATCCTGAATAGACAGGGAATTGACAGTAGAAAAGCTAGTAGCAGATTTTGCGTGATGGTCTATTTCTTCGTTTCCAAGAATTCCTACATGGCTTGATATGTACATCAGTTTAATATCGAAGTTTAAGATTTTGAGAATATGGAGCTGGTGGTGGATGTGGTTTACTATAGGATTTGTCAAGAATTTGTTTTGAATGATTTTCAAAGCA
>FIZR01017742.1:0-27766 GCA_900060175.1 Ferrisia virgata
TTTTTTTTTTTTTTTTTTTTTTTTTTTTTTTTTTTTTTTTTTTTTTTTTGTTAAACTGCAAAATTATTTTTAACGATAGCAATTTAAAGGATTAAAGCGAACAACCAGTAAAATTTTTAATAACGTTAGTTTTTGTGTAAATTTTGATAAAAGCCTTCGACGAATTTCGTTTAATCTGTTTTTTGATTTATTATTTTTTATAAAAGGCCGCGTCAAATCAAACGATTATTATAAACTTTTTCCAGTTAGCTATAAAATAAGTACCTGCTCTCGGAGATGCTGGTGACCTTTTTTTTTTCACTCGTTGAAATCAATAAAATTTCTTTCAAGTTTTTCTGCATTATCTTTAAATTATTCTTTGAGTATCTTCTTTTTTTGTTTCGAAACATAATTTTTTTTTGTGCATACGAAGGAAGAAAAGGCAAATGAAAAAAGTAGTGTTCGTCTAAGGCCTACGTAATTTGCTATTTTCTCATTAAAATGTCATTTCAACTCCAACTAGAGTAATACTATCATTACCAGTATGGTGTAGTTGACTTACAAAATTTATTTAAGCTATTAAATCCGACCAACAAGTAACGTTGAATTTTAAAAGCCTTTTATTCCACTACACTTTTAACAATATTACATAACCATAAAAATCTACAAAGGGTGATCTCTTCGAACTTTTATTGGGATTATCAATTCATGATAATAAGGCTAACAAAATTAGATAAAATAAATCATTATAAATCGTCGAAAATTGGATGAAAAATGGACATAAATTCGTAGAAAATTCATCAAACATCACGAAATAGTATTTAATAATATAGGTGAAAATTGACCCAAAATCATTAATAATCATTAAAAATCGAGTAAAAACTGCGGAAAATTAATCAAAAAATCACGAAAAAAATTTGATGGAAATTGACCAGAATAATGACAAGAAAACCCTTAAAAATCATCGAAATTTGGAGAAAAAATTGGCAAAATGCGTAAAAAATGTAGAAAGTTAATAAAAAAATCACGATAAAATGTTGAAAAATAGATGAAAACTGACCTAAAATCCTTAAAAATTATTGAAAATTCGGTATAAATTTGGCAGAAATATGTAAAAAATGCAGAAAATTTTTCATACATCGCGAAATAATGTTGAAAATTATTCGAAATTTAAACTAAAATATCAAAAAAAATAGTTGAAAATCATCGAAATTCTGGTAAAAATTTGACAAAAACGGATTAAAAATGTAGAAAATTGACCGAAAAAATGAAAAAAATTGTTGAAAATTGTTGAAAATTGGGTAAAAATTCGACTAAAATGAGTTGATATGCAGAATTTATCGTGATTTTTGATACATTTTCAGCCTTATTGACCCATTTTCATAAATTTTTCACCTAATTTTTTATACTTTTCAGCAAATTTTTGTCAATTTTCACTCTATTCTGTAAATTTTTCACCAAATTTTCGATGCTTTTTAACGACTTTTGACAACATTTTTATGAATTTTTGTGAATTTTTTACCAAATTTTCTATTATTTTTAACGATTTTAGAGGAATTTTCGCTCATTTTCGTCAATTTTTTACCCAATTTTTGATGATTTTTAACGATTTTTTCGTGATTTTTGAGCAAATTTCCGCTTTTTTGATCCTTTTTTTATCAAATTTTCACTCAATTTTCAATGACTTTACAACTCTGGTCAAATTTCACTCATTTCTGCCTATTTTTTAACCAATTTTCGATGGTTTTCAAAAATTTTGGTTGAATTTACTCTCATTTTTGTAAATTTTTCACATTTTCGTTAATTTTAACGATTTTTCTTTTACCTTAGGCCCATTTTTATTCATTTTTACCTAATTTTTAGTGACTTTAAATATTTTTTTTACTTTTTTTATTTGACTTTCAACATTTTTTCATGATTTATTGATGAAAATTAGATGAATGTTGACCAGAAATGTGAAAAAAAAAAACGTCGAAAGTCATTGGAAATTGGGTAAAAATTTGACCAAAACGGGTAAAACGTGCCGAAAATTGATCAAAAATCGTTAAAAATTATTAAAAATTCGGTAAAAATTTAACAAAATGAGAAGAAAGTGCAGACAATTGATCAGAAATGTCGAAAAAATATTGAAAAATAGGTGGAAATTAAACACAAGTAAAGAATCGGCCATTTTCAAATTTCAACTCTGCGGCAGATTCTCCTATCCTATTTGCCAGTACCCTTTCTCAGGATGGAAATATTTGAACTTCAAATGCATATCATTTTGTTTTTATTGAAATGAACACTTTTTGGTAGACGCGATTTTTCTAACCGCGTTTGGGAATAGTAAACAGAGCCCCTTTAGAATTAGATTTTAATGGAATTTTTTCACTTCACAAATTTGATAGGTTTACACTCTCCGCAAGGCATCTCTCCTGTAATCTAATCGTATTATCGACAGCTAAATTTCGCTGAAAACTTTCCGTTGAAAGTTTATCATGTTCTCGTTTTTCCCTTTTATTATACACCATGCACGCGATCTTTAGGTATGAAATTTTTCCATTAATTTCAAGCATTTTGCGGATAAAGGTTTTGTAAATTCTTCGTTGGCAGCCACAAAAATGTGTAAAATTTGCTACTTACTGAGTAAATTGCGAATTGCGATAAAAATATCGTATAAAAAAGGGGAATGTTGGTTCAGAATCAAAGCATCCCTTTTTCATAATTTTCACTTTATTATTATTTTTTTCGGTGGTACATATTTATTTTGGGGCAACATACAATGCGATACAGTAACAGACACGGATGCTATTAACATTTATGACTGGTGTAGCAGTTGCGAAAAATTCCTTATTTGTTGTAACCATAATAATCATTAAATGTCTTTTTACTCTTCTCCTTTCCTCTTTTTTTTTGTTTGCTTCGTGTTTCATGTAAACTATGCGTATAATATTTTGTTCAGGATGTGGAACCACAATGTGCGATTTTCCATCGTTGATACAGTTTGTACCTATTAAAACGCAAACAATTTCATTTTAAGCTTGGTTTGTCAACAGATTTAAGAGGTGAGAAGGAGGAAGACCTGAGAGCTCAAAATTCAAATATCAGACTTTGTATACTGGCCACTTCATTCATTTGGCCTCAAAGTTACTTTTTTTTTTTTGATTTCATCTTTCACCCCTCTAACTCAATTCAGGCAGGTACTGAACGACAAAACAATTTTTTCTAGGTCAAAATAAAATTCTCCATCTCCCTCTAGTGATTTTTAGAAGCGGATTTTTTGGAAACATCATCAACTATTGATTCTAGTAATTCTTGTTATTTTTATCCCTCTCCGCTCCCCACCTTAAATTTTCAACATAACTGAATTCTGACCCAAGGTTATTTTCTTTCAATAATATATCTAATACCCCCTCAATCTAAGCCTTACCAAATTTCAACTTCCTAATTCAGTTTGGAGAGGAGATAGTGTAGGAAACGTCCTTTTTCAGGGTCAAAAAGGGAGGAAATCCTCATATCTAGCCTCGTAATTGATTTAGGAGGCTTATTTTTGGATGTGTTATGCAACTTCAAATTGTCTATAGATCAGCTCAAAAACGAAAATTTTTTGCGACTTTCACCCTTCAGCACCCTCTCTCCTACATTTGGTCATGACTAAATTTTGATGCGAGATCAACCTTACTCCAAAATATCAAATCTGCCGCCAATCGAAACCTATTTCCCAAATTGGATCACTTTCGATCAATATCGAAGTGAGAAAATGATTTAGTTTTGACGAAAAAAAGAAATAAAATACAATCAGGGTCAAGGTCAACTGTTGACAGGACAACTGATGACAACATTTCAACTCAAAATAGTGAAATCTATCCTTCATAAAATCCGCTCACTGATGTCATTCCAGGCCATCAAAATCCGTCCATTGATGTCAGTCCAATGATAACGTCACACTGTTGACGGTCCAGTAATGTCGTCCAATGATGATAGTCAACTGTTGATAGACTTTTGTAGAATGCGCTATTAAACATCTTCCGATGTTAAAATTTAAGCACTTTTCCCTTTCAAAGAAAATTAACATATCCATGTCAACATTTTAACATTAAACGCAAAAATAATGCCTAATCATCTTTCAACTCAAATTTTAGATCAAAAACTTCAAATCATGATCGTTTACTCTTCTCAATTTTTTTTAATATTTTCATTTTTTTATTGTTTTTATTTTCCATTTTTCTATTTTTCCATTTTTCTATTTTTCTATTTTTTTATTTGTTTTGTTGTTTAATCTTTATCATTTTTATTTCAACTGTTTTCAATTTACAATTTTTTGAACTACATCTTATCCATATTAACATTTTAACATAAAGTCAAAAACTTATCAACACTCATCTTGCATTGATAGTTTTATTTTCAATTTTTTTTTTCAATTTTTTTTACTTTTCAAATTTTATTATTTTTTAATTTTTAAAATTTTTAATTTACCAAATTAACTTCAAAAAATTTTTAATGACGCATTCTGGAAAAATCGTCAACAGTTGACCGTCATCATTGGATGACATTAGTGGACCGTCAACAGTGTGATGTCATCATTGAACTGACATCAATGGACGGAATCCACATATAAAGGTTTGATTTTATGATTTTAAGTTGAAATGTTGAGGAAAATTAGTGGCGGACATATCCATGTCAATATTTTAACATAAAGTCCAAAAATCATTCAAATCTAAAACAGTGTTCCCAACCATGAACTATAGCGCCAAATTCCCATTTTCAACACTGAAATGTTATATTTTTAAAAATAAAATTCCATTTTTTTGGAATTATTAGGTAGATTTTACGCAAGAATTTTTATGATTGGCAACACTGCCAAAACGTAACGTTTTCAGAAACTGGTCCACAACCCTAAAGACATATCCATGTGAAAAATGAATATCTGACATGGTCATAATGGTCTTGTAGGACCGCAAAACAGATTTTGTTGATCCCCTCCCCTTCAATCCGTCCTAGGTTGATAGACCGTAATAGCTCAGTTTTCATTGACATTATGGCATAGAAAATCAGTCTAAAAACATGAAAATAAAAATACATATCTACTTATGTGTTACAAAAACAATAGTGCTGCGAGGAAACATTTAAGATGATAGACGCTATATGTGTCTCAATAAAAAGTATTTTTTAAAACATTTCATCTGCGTGATACATTTAATCAGGATTTATTATCTTTTCGATAAAAAAATATGCATTGCAGCGTACAACAAAATAACTTAAATTCACATATGAACAATTTTTAGATTGCATTTATCTACTCGGCAAAAAAATGCAACAATTTACAAGAAAGGATTTTTATAAACGAATTTATCTAATTGTTATTCATATCCCTGCTGTATTGCTCTTTTGCATTGTCGCTAGCTATTCCCTTTTGAGTGGAAATTTAATAAAGTAGTCTGTGATTATTTCCAACGGTATTTGTTAGTGGAATTACTATGTTGAATTAAAATATAGTCTCGCATTGTTTTATTATATTTGTTAGCTTTTGTTTTTGTCTCAATTTACCGTGAAGCTTTTCCGCCATAGTTCATTTACGTACCATGATGAATAGAATACGCGCAGTATACATTGTGACATACTAGTATACGTATTTCGGTGGAAAAAAAAAAAAAGAAAAAGGGGCATCGGAACGTGACCGGAAACATATCCGTGGTGTTTTTTTTCCTCGCAGCTTGATCCTTTTATTCGGTATTTATTTTAATGAAATCGCGGTAATCTACTTTGATTTTATAATCGTAGCGGGCTGATTGTGGAGTTATACTATTTACTATGTGGGCCAGTACGTTGAACTTGGTAACATATGGCGATAAAAGTTTATACGCGGTATAAAATTCACATTTTTGGTTATAAAATGTTGGTAGTTTGGTGGGTAATAAGCGCATTAGCGGCGCTATAAAAAATGTTATTTGTCTGCTTTGATCTGTCGAGAGTATATTCGCTGCCCTGAAAATTCACTATATGTTGCTAGATGGGTTGGCAGGTAGGTAGATACTAGGTACATAGGTACGTGAAAAAAATGCCACTATCATTTGATAATACTTTAATGGTACGATTATGGGTACTGAAGTTGCACGTGGAAGACGTTTTATTTCTGTAAAAATGCGTATGATGTTAGTAGATTGTGTATCGCGTATAGTTCGATGAAGTAAATTATAAAGCGAATTGATCCATAGACGTCATAGCGCTGAGAAGTACATTTTCAGGAGTGCAAGGCAGGTCTGTAAAAATATATGAAGGTGATGATTTCAGCTATGAAACATGTTAAGAGTTTGAAAATGAGATAGAATAAACTCACTGATCTGAAACCAGTTTTCTTTAGAACCAGCATCTATTCTACCTGATTGTAGAGCGTTACGAATTGCGAATACTACACCGATACTTAGGCATAGTGGAGGTTCTCCTGTATCTGAAAAGCACAATATTCAGATAGGCATATAACTGTAATGTAAAGTAGATACTGAAGTGCTGAAATTAACAGATTATGAGTTACTTTTTGCCCTTAGTACACCGAATGGATTTGGAGCGTTTCTCCTAAAGTATATTCTAAAATCTACTGGGATATCCTTAGCTCCGGGAATGGGGTAATTCTGGAAGTTAATGTAACATTATGATCATTACCAATAGCAGATCCAGTCACATAAATACAGATGTTCATATACAGGGTGTTTCAAGGTAGAAGTGAAGGATTTCAGCTAATGATTAGGCAACACATACCGAGTCTGTGTATGTATGTTTGTCTATCCTCTGAACCGTAGAGGCTAAGCTACTCCGATTCAAAAAAATTTTTTCAATTTTGTATAAGTCTTTTAAGCGAGTGCAGCTTGAGAATCAAAATATGTGGAGATTTGGAATTTATTTGAGGGAAAAGTGACATTTATCTGAATTACCATGTTGTTGTTAGTTTTTTTATAATAGCAGCACAGGGAAGCAAACAGCTTATAAAATAATGTGAAAAACGTCAATAAAACCTTCAATTTTTACCGTTTTTGTTGAATTATTCAAAAATTTGCTCTCGGTATACATCAATTAAATTGATGTTATTAGAAGAAAAAAGTCTGTTTCTTTCAATGCCACAACCCTTATCTTTCTATCTCACTTAGGTAAAAAAATATCAGCATTTGAATTCTCAAAAATATTAAGAAATTGATTTTTTGAAATTTCCTTCCTCTTTTTTAGAATTGAAATTCTAATAATTTTTCACCTAAATGAGGTAAAGTGATGAGGTTTAAGGCATTGGAAAGAACAAACTTCTTTTTTCCAATAACATTGATTTAATTCATGCATCATGGAGATAAATTTTTGAATAATTCAACAAAAATCATAAAAATGAAGGTTTTTGGTGCATGTTTTTCTCATTATTTCATCAACTGTTTGTTTCTCTGTTCTGCTGTTATAAAAACTATCTACACTTTGATAATCTAGATGAAATTCTCTTTTTCCTTAAATAAATACCAAATCTCTACCTATTTTGGTTTTTGAGCTACATCTTATATTAAATTGAGAGGAAAATTTTGAATCTGAGTAGCTCAGCTGCGACTCACAGGCTAAACAAACATAGACTCGATGTGTGTTGCCTAATCACTGATTAATATCCTTTACTTCTACCCTGAAACACCTTGCATAAATACCCAGGTTCGATTAGTCAACAAAGCTCCTGTATTTTGATCATAAATCAATTTTTCATTTAACCAGTATCCTAAGCCCATGACATAAGCGCCTTCAACTTGACCAACATCAACAGTAGGACTTAGACTTTGGCCAACATCTTCTAGTAAATCCACTCTGGTTATCTATAATTGTATTATGTATAGCCATATGAAGATTAAAATGCAACTGAAAAGATTAAACTATACCATGTGTTGGCCAGTCAATAAATCAACTTCTACTTCAGATACAGCGGTACCAAAAACATCATATTTATGAACATAACTCTCTGACGGAGAATACCTGCGCAGAATATACAAAATACCTACATGTACATGTTTCATTTGATGATAAACATATTACATTAAATTTTAAATCGAATTTTGGTAATCTAATTCAAAATTTCCTCGTAAAACAAACTAGACAATACATTCGACTTATTTGTTATAGAAATTGTGGTAATTGGTAGAAAGTTTACAGCTATAAGAACGTACTGTAGTGTGTATATTTTTCAAGTGACATTTTGAAAAGTACGTTGGATGTTGTATAAGACTACTTACATATATTCACAGCACAGATCTACGTTCTCATCTGCTGCAGCTGCGATTAGTTGAGGCCAAGTTTTATCTGGATGCTTTTGTTTTACAGGTTCAAGTCTAGTGAGCAGTATTTTACAACATTCTATAGCAGCCTACAACGTATGAGATTAAAATTACCCACAGCAAGTAGAACAGATCAAACTGAATTGAAGTTTATCAAAGTAAGTTTCAGAACATTTACATAGGTTACTCCATCACTAGCCATACTAGCCCCTGATTTACCACTGTTAGGGCTTGTTAAGGCCATCGAGGCTTTAAATTTGATTAAATTCATGTCTATTCCTAATGTGTATGCAATAGCTTGAGCGACCTTTCAACAAAATCATTAGTAGTAGTGATTAGTGCAATCCTGTGACAAGTTCAAAGATGTACTCACTTTAGTATTGACACCTTGACCCATTTCGATACCTCCATGGCTTACAGCTATAGATCCATCATACATGTAAACTGATATGAGAATGTGAAATGGCATAAATACTCCACGGCCATAACGCATTGCTACCAATGAAATACCTCGCTTTTTCCATCGGTTGGCCTTTTTAAAAGGGAAGGGGAAAAAGTTGAATTATGTCAATCATCAATTGAGGAAGTTAAGTTGTTCTCTTAGATGGAACTGTACTTTATTGAAATCTTCGATAGCTTTTCGACGATTTATTAAATCTGAATTTTGTTTAATATCATCGATCATTGGCGGAATATCTGAAAGTAGTGTAGGATCAAGGTTTGCCAATCGTACAGAAATAGGATCCAAATGAAGTTCACTAGCAATATGATCCATGATGCATTCGATTAAAGCGATTCCTTCTGTGCTACCTGATACATTCCCATTGGGTACCATAACTATATTCACTTCTGTTAATAAAAGTATAATTATGCATTGAATTATATCACATACCTGGGCCTCTGGCATACACATTTGATGGGCAATTGGTTTTCACATGGTACTGAATGATTTTCCAAGTTGTTGAATCGTAACAATTAGGTACGAGATCTATTATCATTCTATCCAGCGGATGGTTTAATGTTGCACCATGATTGCTGTAAGCTTCGACAACCATACGTTGTATTTCACCTTTTTCATTCACTGCAACCTGATTGTAGAGAGTAAATTCATTGAAGAAACTTCATTTTTGTATGGATAAAGCTAGGTATTCTGCATCTTTACTTTATATTTCCCATACATTGGTATTCTTTTACCAAACGCTTCCATGTTTGTTTCTAATTTTGCAACCATTCGAACAGGCACCTGCATGTTATAAGCTGCCACAGCACAAGCAGTGGATATCAAAGCTGCTGGCTTTGATTTAACGCCATATCCACCCCCACATCTTTTAACTGTTACATTGATGCTAAAAGGAATACTTATTATTTAGATTATAAACCTTTGATGAATTCAAATCTCAAAGCGATCATCTGAAGCCCATAGTCTACAGTTACCTATTCTGAGGCATATTCAAAGCTACAGCTGCATTGTATTGGACTGCTCTAATCCATTGAGTTGATGGATACATATCCATTCCATCCTGGACAGGGACACAGTAACATGTCTGGGTCTCCATTGTGTAATGATATTGACCTCCCATTACCAAACAACCGCTAAACTCGTATTTTATGTCTTCTGCAAGTAACATCACATGAATACAATTGGTAATTTAGATTTTCATAGGTATGAGATGAAATGTTATTGTCCTCAATTCCTATAATGGAAAAATTTATTAATAAAAGGTAGCGATCAAAGAAGTTTAGAAAAGACTGGTACTATTACTACTACCAAACAACTGTATTGCGCGACCTTGAATGCTCGATTCATTCTGGACTTGGTTTTAGGTAAGCATTGGTTTCCTAATATTTCCACTCTTGAGACTGCTTCAATTTTGGTTTCAGTAACTTCTGGGAAGCATACTAACACCAATAAGACTAGTGCGTACTTTGCTCCATCTCAGGTTATGCGTGATTTTGGTCTCATTTTGTTCAGTAAAGTTTTATTTTATGAAAGTGGTAGTGTAAAAATATTGATGGATTTACATAAAGCAAAAGGGTCAAAAAAGGTGAACAATTATGCAGAAATTCTTTCAAGTTGGATAAGTGCAATAGAGCAACGTGCGAATTCAACAAGTGGGGACGCCTTTGTCACCCACCCTTCAGTCTTGACTTCAGTCCACCAGACTTTGATCTTTTTCCCAAACTTGAAGAACTGATATGAAAAGAGTTTCTTTTCCATCATTGGAAGAGCTACAAAGCTGCATACCCCAAGAAATTCGACGACGCAACAACTACAGTATCTTGACTGGAATAAAATGTCTTCCGCGCCATTGGCAAGTGTGTTTAGGTAATCAGGGGATTATACTGATGGGATGTAACTTTATTTTATTGGAGGTTTTTTATGTCTTGAATTTTCATAATTCATGTTTGAAATTTTTCGAAGCACTTTAAAAAAACTATTACTTAATAAATAGTACGATACTTTATCTACGAGTATGATAATCTACTTTTTGAAAGTAACTACTTTCAAAAAGTACTACTACCAGTCTCCAAAAGTAGTACCCAAGAAAAGTTATACGAAAAAGGTAACCGTGCAAAATGCTAATTTTTTCACATGAGTGGTCAATCAAACTTACTCTTTTCTTCAACGGCACTTTTTTCACTACGTTTCGCTATTCTACTTTCATCTCCAGAATCAACAATTGCTTTAAGATCCAAAACTGGTTTACTGGTTTGTTCCACATTTACAACCACTTTATCAGCAGCTTCATTTGCAAGAGTTTGGGTTTTGGCAATTATCACACCAACAACTTGACCCGCATGAGTGATTTCTTTGTCAGCGAATAGCTGTCCAATGAAAGTTCATTACTTGTTTATTTTTTTGTGTGTCATATCTACGAAAAAAAAAAACAGATACAGACCTGTTCGTCTTCAGTTTTTAATTCTTCCACGAAGGTATTTTTACCAGGAATATCTTTAGCTGATATAAATCTTACTACACCTGGCATATCCTGTATAATACGTTTATACACTTAGTTTACATTAAGTTTCATGAATTGCTATGGAATATGTACTTCACCTCTACAGCTTTGATATCTATGCTGATTAATTTTCCAGGACCATTTTTAGTTACAACAAAAGCTCCATAAAGTTCGTTCACTTGAATGGGTATGTCATTTACGTATTCTGTTTCACCTGGAAAATCAATTTTTTTCTTTACTTTTTCGAATTGTGAATAGATACATTACTCGAATCCTACCCAAGAACTTATATCCAATCTTACCAGAGCAGTGTGAAAATACTTCCAATTGAGGTATAGGCTTATTTACTGGCCATACAGATTGTTCACTCTGGAAATCTTGCTTTCCAGATGATAAAGGTCTGGTGAGCAAAGATCCTCCACTGCGGTATTTTCCCTGGATAGATTCTGGAGATAAACTTAGGATAAACTATATGAAAAAGATCACAAAGAAAAACGTACTCATTTTTTTTTGCTGCAGTTACAGATAATAATGAAAGGAACCCAATAGATACAAACTTTGTAAAATAAATTCACTGCCAAAGAAATTCGATACTCAGGCGATGCTTCAGTTGTATAGCTTTCTGGCTTAAGTTCAGATTTCAGCACTCTGCATACTTCTTTTAACGTAGTGATATCTAATAAGCTCTTACCTTTAATGAAGTTTTCAGTATTTATAGCATGTATCTGTAAAAATAGCCTTGTGACAGTTAGCTCCATTAGAAAATTTTACAAAAAGATGAGACTCACAAAATTTGAGTTGATTCCTCCGTATACAATCTTTGGTGAATCGATCACTCTGTAATTGTTTTTCTTATCGACTTTGATTAAAAATCCAGCATTCACATATGCATGGATATTCTGCGCTCGTTGCATGATCTGTTGACAAGAAGAAACATGTTCTTAATAAAAATGTATTCTTTCACAACCATTTAAATAATTGAAAACAACAGCAGCAATATTGAGAGTTCACCTTATATGAATTATACACATAACTAGACGAATCCAATGCTGGTAATATAATATTTAATATAATTCTACGTCGCATATCCACTTCAAGATATTGTGTTATCGAATGGATGGACGTCATTCCATTTGAGGACCCTAAGACATAAACATTGTGATTCATGAAATTCATGAAGAGTGTTATGTATCGCATGGGAATCTGTATTTACCGATGGTCACTTTAGCTCCAACTGTTTCTAATATTACGAACAAATCCGATGGAAACTCTGGATGAAAATATTTAATTGTCAAGTTCCCAGCTAATGTACCTACCTGTGAAATGATAGGTAATTTTGAATAATAGCTTACTTGATAAACCCTACAATTAGTTTGAGTTAAGAATTTATCATCACATACGTTCCTGACTGGTATATTGGCTATTAAATCTATATGATTAGCGAGTTTTTTGAGGTAGTCAAATTTATTAGGGTTTTCTATGGCAACTTTGTTCATCAATTCCATGCTACTGGTGAGAGTCATATTAGCTCCTAGAACTAAATTGCTGGAATTCAAAAGGGAGTTTTGCAATTCTTTAATTCCATTAATGTCGATGTAAATATCTTGTGGTTTAGTATTGTAAACACCTGTGATTAGAAAAGGAAACATTTTTTCAAAGAAGGGTATGTATACTTTATTTCTATTTACATGAGGTAGGGGTACAGGAAAATATTGGTTGAATAGCTGAAACCTCTAAAAGGCACATTTAGAATCACTACTGAATCTACATACTAAATTTGAAGTCCCTAGATTAATTTGGAAAGGAGATATGCATAGAACAAACTTGAAAAAGAAGAAAAGCCAAGCCAAAACTACTTTTTTGGAGGCTGTAAGGAGGTGAAGTCCTTTTTTATATCTCACGGATGGATTAAGATCTTCGTCGCTTGAAGCTAAGCACTTACCCACTATAGTTACTGCTAAGATTTTTTTTTACTATTTAATTGCAAAATATAATAAATATAGGTATTACAGATAGTACATTATGTGTAAGTATGAAAATGTTTAATTGTTGTTTTGGAATAATAATTGAATAATAAGTCTTAGGAATTAAAAAATTGTTTTAAAAATTCGGAATTTAAACTGCCAAAGTACAAAAATGAATGAAGGGAACAAAAAAAACGTAGTAAAATTCACAACTTCCATTGATTTTTCCATTCTTGCAAATTAATTTGTATTTAGTTGTGTGAGGAGCGCCCAATAACAAGCGGC
The DNA here is from genome assembly GCA_900060175.1 of Ferrisia virgata. NCBI lineage: Eukaryota > Metazoa > Arthropoda > Insecta > Hemiptera > Pseudococcidae > Ferrisia > Ferrisia virgata. The sequence continues at coordinate 13,456 of FIZR01017742.1, forward strand.
AAAGCGGAGATTTTTTCATATTATTTCTAAAAAATTTTTGAATAACCTGATTTTCTATGCCATATTGTCAATTAAAATCAGGTTATTTCAGATAATCAAATTTCGGTGGTTCTGAGGTTCTGGGAGACCATTGAGAGCATTTTAGCCATGTCAAATATTTATTTATTTTTTTTTTCCAAAACTAAAAATTTTTTACATTACTTGATACTGATTAAAATCGGTCAAATTTGGGCAGCAAGCTTTTTCCCTTAGCAGTCTCTCCTAATAGTCCCTCCTAGCAGTCTCTCTTAGTCATCAACGTCTTTCTTATCTGTCTCTCTTCACGCCTTCTCTTAGCTGTCTTTCCTAGTAGTCTCTTGTAGCGACCTCTCTTAACGGTCTCCTTTATTGATTTCTTCCAGCTGTCTCTCTTAGCAGTCTCTTGTAGCAGGCTCTCTTGGAAGTTTCTCCTATCATTCCCTCCTAGTAGTCTCTCCACACAGTTCCTCCTAGCAGCCCCTCTTAGCAGTTTCCCTTATTGAACTCTTCTAGCAGTCTCCCTACGACGTCTACATATTCAACCAGCTTGTCCGCAAAAATGTACAGAACTTAGATATAAAGGCAAGTTGTCTCTCTCTCTACCTCCTTCCTCTCGGTCTGGCTCAGTCAAACTAAAAATTTTTGCTACATAAAGAAAAAATTCAAACTTTTCTCCTCTAAAAAATCTCTATTTTGCTACACGCGGAAGAAATCTAAGTTGCCACCACTGGAACATAATCCAACTGTTGATGATCCAGAAGTTAATAGCCCAGAACAATTGGTCATCAATTTCAAGGCAATCAACATCCAAACCATCAGTGGTCTTCTAGGATCCCGAAAGAGATTTCCTTTATACTTCCTCCTTCATCGCCCACTGGTCGATAGTCCGTAACAGACTGGTTTTCATTGATAATATGACATGACATACGAAATCAGGCTAATGAAAAATCCTCTCAAATATAGGTTGGGTACTTCTTAATTTGTAGTCAATATTTGTACCTGAATTTTCATTTCTTTATCGAAGATCATTGTTTGCACTTTAAACTTATAACAACATATTCGTAATTGCCATATTCGAGCTGTTATTTTTATCACTCTGTTCATATCTTGAAGGTTTCAACGTAGCATATTTTACGTGGATGATATCTAATTTACCTATCTTCAAACATTATACATGTGTGCTATGTAGTATGTATCCTCTCTCATAATTTTTTACATTTTCGTACATTATTTTCTTATCAGTCTGGATTATTTGACAAATTATCTTCATTTGTTTGTAAAAACATTTGGGCAACATTTCGGTAAAATGAAACCAAGTACCCCCACATCTTTCTATGGTAACTCGTGATATACGCACCTTGAGCAGTGTTGCCACCAACAATCATATACTTAGTATCATCGTGAATAGTATCAAGAATGTCGTAAATTTCTCGTATTGTTTTAACTCTGAACCATTTTGCCCCTTTAAGCTGTAATGAAAATGATTCATCTGGAATACAAGGATTGCTATTGGTGTCCTTGTTACTGGATGCAACAATTTTGCATTCTTGTTTGCAAGGTTGTTGAGTTTTAGAACATATTTTTCTCTGAATCATGATATCCTATAAGAAGGCAATCCAGATGAGAAAATCTTTCATTATCAAATTTACTCGACTCACTACTAAAAATCATACTTCAATATCGGCGCAAGTTGCCTTCAACTTGGGAGTAGCATCAATCGCTAGAGACTTGAAAGCATCCATAATAGGCCTGTACCCGGTACATCGACACATATTACCTCCAAAAGAGTTCTCAATATCGCTCATCGTTACTTGACCCTTACTACTAAGTAAACTAGAACGAGAAAAACGAATTCCATTCTTCAATAAAATTTAATACTCGATTTATCCGTACCGTCCTTGATCCAAGATATCAAACCTGAACATATTCATGACCATGCCAGGACTACAGTACCCACATTGAGCACCATTGAAACCAGCCAGAGTTGTTTGAACATTATGATATCCTTGTTTTTTGTTTCCTATACCTTCGATTGTTATGATATCCCATCCGTAACAAGCGAATATTGGTATAAGGCACTGTAATGATATTATTTCTTTAATGACGTACATTAGGTTAATAACTAGCTTGAGTGGCATTTATCCAAGGTACGTGATGCTAACAGAATTCACAGCTAATATCTCAGGTTCACCAGTTATCGGATTTTGTCTCTTTATGGCAACTATGCAAGCACCACAACCACCCTCCAAACACATGAACTTGGTACCTTTTAAGTTAGCATAATTCCTTACAAATTCATTGAGGGAGGTTTCCGCTGGTACGTTGGCATCCACTGAACAAAAAAATTACTTCGTGAAAATTCTCGACAAAATGAAATCAGATAAAATAATTGAAAACTGAAAAACCTGTGTAAATATTATCGTTGATTTTCAACGTGAATGATCCTTTTTGAGGCCTACAAATATTTATTAAAAAATTGAAAGAGTAAATTTTATAAATAGGTAAGATTGTAAACCTCAGATAACCAGATGCTTAAAACTTACATTTCTCTAAAGTATATTTTTCCTGGAACGAATACTCCGTTGAAAACGATTTCTAATTTTAATTTCACGCGAAAAATTATTCTCACTACGACACGCGTCCGAATAAATAATGAGTTGAATACGTTTCTTTTTATGCTTGATTTTTGGTTTACCGTTACGCTTCTTTTTATACATCAGACACATTCCATCAACGATACTTACTTAATGATAACAGTCGAAGTAATATGAACAAAGATAACAAAGTTACCGCAACATAATGTTATAATAAGAAATTTATTGCCAAAATAAAGATATGCAGTGCTTAGATTTAACAACAGCACCTAAAAATACAAATTTTTATAAACAAGTTCAACTTATATCTTGAGAACAAATATACAAAAATTAAAGTGCAAATTGATCCAGTACCGTTTTCGAGCTAAGTAGTACATTTTCTGGAGTATATGGAAGATCTAAGAATAGTAAGAAATTTTAATAATATCATGAAATCAAATATTCTGAATGAATAAATTATGCAAAAAATACGAACTTATTTGGAACCAGTCATTTACGCCTGCGTCTATTCTTGCAGATTGTAGTGCGTTACGTATCGCATATACAACGCCTATACTCAAGCATAGAGGAGGTTCTCCGGTAGCTATGGAAAAGTATGATTACATGCGCAGTTGTTTATAATTAAACTAAACTAAAGGGAAGGCTGTAAAATATGTAGTTTAAAAAAATATACCACCTTTCGATCTTAGGACACCGACAGGATTGGGAGCATTTCTTCTGAAATACACTCTGAAATCAACTGGGATATCTTTGGCTCCTGGTGGTGTGTAGTTCTGCGAAATTATGTGCAATAAATTTCAATTCTTTCGGGTAAAATAATAAATTACGCAATTTTTGCGTTTGTAATTTATATGTAGACTTGACTTTTAGGTCAAACGGGGAACGGTGAGAAGTGTCCATCGCAAACCGCAAAAATGATTTCCCATCATGTAACACTCCAAGCTTCTACATTCGCACCATAAAAGGGCAATGATTCAAAAAGATCAAAAAAGTTACTTACAAAAATTACGAATCTTTGAAATTAAAGGGATTGCGTAGAATGCGGATCATATTTTCATGCACACAGCACATTCAACTTTGAACATTCGCAATTTTTCTGAAGAACAATTTTCGCTAGCCTTGAAAAGTTAAGCAAGAATCCTGAATCGCAGAAAATATTTTTACAAATTTTTGATTTTCTAAATCATTTCCCCTTCAAATTTTGAGTAAGGCAACTTGTTAATATGACCATTTTTACTCATTTCATCTGTCCCTACACAGCCCTTATATATAATTTTTTTTTTTTTGAATATAAAATAATAGAGTTTCTGTAGTATTATTTTTTTCAATGTTGTTAGCACTGCTACACGAAAACTAGCCCCGTGTAGGGCAAAAAAAATATGACTCGTACGTAGCAACCAGGAGTTATACATTAGGTCAACCATTTATGCAGATTGACGATGGACACTTCTGATCATACCCTCATAAACACTAATTGCATTAAAAGTCTTGAATCAAAGCCTCAATGTGAAACAGAAAATTTCCTTGTTTCTTTCATCGTAAAGTTTAATCCCTCTTCTCCCACTCCTCACTTCAACCAGGTAAGATGGTGAAATTACCACTTGACAGAAATTATTTCCAAAGTGGCCTAAATGTTACCTTTGAAGCGAAAACTTTGTCTCAGATTTTAGAAATCCTGTACTTATTTTAGACTCTTTGCGTTCCACAAGATGAAAATTCAAAAAATGATATTTATTTGTGGCTGAACTACGGGTAATTTTTAGAAATTTCATGAGTCATAGATGAAATTTTCAAGATCAGTTTATATCTTCTTTGTTTTTGATCATTCAAAAACTTCAAAATTAATTGAAATTAAAAACAATGATGTAGAGTTTTTCATCTTTTGATTTTTTTTCAGGTTTTCAATTTCATTAGCTGTAAAATGAAATTTTTACATAATTTTTTTAATCATAGAAAAATTTATGGGTTTTGAAGTGTTTTTTTCAGAATTAAGAAGCAATTTCGATTCATTCGTAAAAAATTTTTACGCGTTGAAAGTGAGAAAGTAACATTTTGTGGGGGATTTTTTATTTAAAAAAATAATATTTTGGTTATTTAAGCAGTAATGTAACATTTTATACGATTCTAGGCCTGTGAGCATTTCATCTCTCTCTGTTGCATCAGAAGTCCGAATTCTATCTGTAATCTTTTTTAACATTCAGAATTTTGAAAAATTGCTTAGTATTGTTTTTATAATGCTCAATTTTTTGACATGGATGTCTTAGGACTGGGAGTCATTTTGTGAAAACGTGACGTTTTTGATGTTACATTTCTGATTTTTGATTTGAAGTTTTTGATCAAAAACTTGTGATGAAAAATGATCATGAATAAGATCAACAATTTTTAACATTATCCCCCAAATTTTAGTTTTGACATAGATTTGTCTTGGAATAGTGGTAGGGCGAGGGCTCAATAAACAGAAAACGTCACGTTTTAAGTGCGACGTTTTCACGTGATGTTTTTCAGTTTTACCAATAATCGTGATTTGTGATCAGATTTTCGAATGAATTTCAAGAAATAGAGCTTTAAATAATCTGTTTCATTTTAAAATTCAACTCTTCAATGTTGAAGATGGAAAAAGCCTTAAAATTAAGTACTGCAAACATTATTTTTCCAATTTGACAGTAAATTTTAGTAAAAAAAGGTATGATTAAAAATAATCCTAGAATTGTTATTTTGATATACAAAAAAAACTGAAGAGGTAATTTGACTTATTAGGTACAAATATGAGGGTGAGGGGTGGTCAATTTTTCTGACAAGTTTCTTGTTTTTTAAAAATCATCAAACAAAAAAAAAGTACTGTGACGGTAGGAATTGTCCCATTTCTTATACTGGCAACACTTAATGTTGGTAACACTGTGAGAAGTAAATTAAAGCAGTACAACGCGTTCAACTAGTTCTAATCTCATCAGTGACTTTCGATCGTTTATGTAAGAGAGTCATCCGTGCTCCATGCCAACATTAAAACGTATTTTTAGTTGAAGACTTTTGTTCAATCCGTGTTCCAAGCCCAAAAGTCTAACGTAAAGTTTCATTTGTCCACCAAACCCCAGGTGTTTCGTAATCCAAGAGCTTTCGTGGTCACCAGTGTGTTCTGAACGAAAGCTCAAGCTATCTTTGTGTATTCTATGTACAGTGTAAACTCACAGGCACGCTTAACAAGCTATCTATGTAAATCAACCTCTCTCAGGACCAAATCGACTGAATAAAATAATTGATTTCACTGTCTTTTGTAAAATTTAAATATTCTCCTTCTTTATAAATACGCTAAATGATGTAACCTTGTAGCCTGCTTACTCTTCGCTGATGCTTATTCCGTAACAATACATACCCACGTTCGATTGGTTAATAAAGCTCCGGTATTTTTGTCATAAATTAATTTTTCGTTCAGCCAGTATCCTAATCCCATTACAAAGGCTCCTTCAACTTGACCAATATCCACATCAGGACTTATACTTTGCCCTACATCTTCCAATAAATCAACTCTGATGATCTAAAAAAATGTATAGACGTATAACAAATTAGCGCTCAGAGACACGTTTCGAATTCACCGAAGTGCAGTTTAATTCATACCTACCATGTGTTGGCCAGTTAATATATCCACTTCGACTTCAGCTACGGAAACTCCGAAAATGTTATATTTAACAGGATTACTGGCGGATGGGGAAAACCTGCAGTGCACATGAACGCGGAAACGTATAGTATTTACTTTATGCCTTATACCGAACAAATTAGCTGATAGTTATAGTCGTATATTCAACCAGATGAGTGTGTTAAAGGTATTATTTGGGTATACAGGCTACTATAAGCCTTGAATAACCATAACCCATCAAATTCGTGTGTTTTTCTCGCAAGACAGTATAGGCAATATTCATACATGTTCAACTTGCGTGTTACATACATTGCGTTTGTAAGCACAAAAATGTACTGATGATGAAGAGGAGGGGGCTAGTCCCAGTCGCATTTGGTCATTCATGAAGTTAGTGATGATGATGAAAACATTGTGCTTATACTTACATGTATTCACAGCATAAGTCGACATTTGCAGCACCAGCAGCTGCGATTAGTTCAGGCCACGATTTACCTGGATTTTTCTTTTTTATAGGTTCGAGTCTGCCGAGCAGTATTTTGCAGCATTCTAAAGCAGCCTGCATGGATTAAAGAATAAGTTATAGAAATATAGGAGTGTCATTGAGGCGCCTACCTGAATGATAATGATACAATATGCAACTTACGGAAGTAACTCCATCGCTAGCCATACTTCCTCCGGTTGGTCCATCGTTTGGACTTGTTATGGCCGTTGAAGGTTTGATTTTAATCATAGTAACATCTATGCCCAAAGTGTAAGCAACAGCTTGGACAACCTTGAGAAAAAGTAAATGCCATTAGGGATTCGATGAAAGATTACTGAGGTGTCACTTTTTAGACCGCGGTTATACGTACTTTTGTATTGACACCTTGACCTATCTCAATACCTCCGTGACTTATGGCTACAGAACCATCGAACATATAGACTGATATTAGTATATGGTAAGGTAGAGTAACTTGATAAGGATAACTCATTGCGACCAAAGACATGCCTCGTTTTTTCCAACGATTAGCCTGTTATCAGGAACAAAAAGAGATAAACCAGCTACTTACAAATTCGGAGTAATGCTCGCTTCCTACTTTATTAAAATCGTCGACGGATTTCATACGATTTGTTAAATCGGAGTTGTGCTTTATATCATCTATCATGGGGGGTATAGCTGAGGAAAATTCTGGGTTCACGTTGGCTAATCGTACAGCCGTTGGATCAAGGTTCGCTACTTTGGCAATATGATCCATGATACATTCAATCAATGCTATTCCTTCTGTGCTGCCTATGATAGTATCAAAACATAAATAAGTATTACACGTAACAATCTCATGCGAAGTTAAAGAATCCTAAATGATATTTAAAGATAATACATATTGCTATACATATATGTGTTATGAAGATGATCTGTACCTTGACCAGCATTACAAATCACCTTCACAATCTCTTTAAAGTGATAAATATAAGCAAAGCAACGGATCATTGTTAGTAACATACAACGATATAATCATGCTCGAAGATGAAAGCGCCCGACAGAATCCGTGAATCACCTCAATGTTGACCTATTCTTTGCCAGCTAGATTAGATCAACATTGAAGTACATAATACGATCGATGGTCTACAGCACATACCAGGTGCCCTGGCATATGTATTTGTGGTGTAATCTGTTAGTACATCGTACTGGACGATTTTCCAAGTAGATGAATCGTAGCAACTTTGAATATGCGTAACAATTCCACTCATCAGAGACTCATTTAAGGTGACACCTTTATCAGAGTATGTATCTATGGTCAAGAATTGTATTTCTCCTTTTTCATTTATGGCCACCTATTAGAAATATTTACAAACATTAATTGCTAGGTCAAAAATTTGAACGATTTAAGTCCAAGTTATGAGGAAGTGTATGTATTTCGCATAAAGCTCCTATTTAATAATATTCTTAAAAAGCTGCGATTTGTTCTGCATATTGGTTTAGATAAATCCTCCCCCCTCCCCACCACACCTGTTCCTTGTATTTGAAAGAAAAAACACACGAAACAAACAGTACTAAAATTCCATTAAACACTTTACTAAATAAATCTCGTGAAATTTAAATTCTACCGAAGTAAGGAAAATAGTACGGAAATTATCTACATATTCGTGATAATATACAACACAGCAAAAGCCATAAAACGAATTGTCGAATACTTTACAGCATCTTTTTAAAGACAAATTTATTGCCAATATTTTCGGGAAAAATGGCCAATAAACGTAACGGTGATGATATGTAGTGCGTAGTTTTCATTCGTAAGAATTTTTGTTATATGACTAACCTATCTACTTATACTGGGTGTCTGGTAAATGGCCTGCCTGACTTAAGATTCGGGTGCAACCGGGTACCTTAAAAAAACACGTCATATGAATAAGTTGCCTATCTTGAAAGTTGAAGGAGTAATTGTTTCCAAAAAATTGAAATCAAAACGAACTGAAATTGAAATTTGGTATATGTATTCAGTAGTGGCCCTTGAACTGCCTTTTGGGGGTCCCGATTTTTCAGTTCCATTTCAACCCTCCTTAAAGCCCCAGAAATGTGATTTTTTGGTCAGGTTTTCAAATTTTTTTAGTTTTTTAGTTTGTTCCTCGCATAACTCTCCTCTAAATGGAGGTAGGAAGCTGAAATTAGGTATGTACATCAAGTAGGGACCCTAAATGTGCCTTTTGGGAGTCTTGACTTTTCAGCCCCATTACACCACCTTACAGTCCTGTTTATTGGTCGTTTTTTCTAATTTGTAATGTTTCTTTCTCGCATAACTTACCTTCAAATTGGGCCAGGAAGTTGAAATTAAGTATGCACAGTCAATAAGAACCCTACATGTGCCTTTTTGGGGTTTTGATAATTTAGCTCCATTGAACCTCTCCTACACTCAAAGCTGATTAGGAAAAATACATCGCAAAATGATGCTTTTTTTTAATTCTCATGATTGTAATATGTCACGAAAACCAGGCTGAAAAAGTATTGCTTTACGATGTTTTTTTTAATAATTATTAGCTTTTTTTTATAAATTTTCATAATGAACGACTAATTTTGGCAAAAATGAAATTTTGAAAATGGCATATCTCAGTCCTTCAATTTTTTGAGTGTGCCGACCATTATACGAGTAAGTCTAATGAGTTGACCTATCACCCGTATAAAGGAAAGGAAGTTAGTACGAAACGCCCGGTATAAGAGCATTAGAACAACTATCATTACACAAGACCTGATTTCGAGTGCACCGCACATATACCTACTACTTACCTTCAAAGATACACTGTGAAATGTAGGTAAAAATTATCAATTATTCGCGATCTTAAAAAGTTTAACGTAATATTAAAGTCGACATGTCGATATTAATAGGTTCCATACTATAATTATAAACTTAGATCCAGACTAATGGAAAATTTTCAACACGATGCAATAAAAACCCTCGTAGGTACCTGTACCATGGTTGTGTAGTATAGTTTTCTTCAAGTCATAAAAACTTTTATCAATTCTAGTAGGTATTACGTGCAGATATTCAGGAGACAACGAAGAAAATACAGTATGAGAGAAAACCTCATCAACCATGACGTTAGATTATCATAATACTCGTACAACTGATAAGATCTGAGAGCGCTAACTTTTCTCAAATGTTCGATTGTTTTTCAGTACTTCCAAAATAGTACATATATATTGTTAACATTTTACGTAGAGTTTTATAGATTTGAATATAGATAAAATAAATGGATAGTGTAGGTTAAGCTTTTAAGAGTTTTGACGATGCGATGGCGAAGCACCAAATTCGTACCGTTAATTGAGATCGTTTAAATAATTGGCAACAAATTTCCCCATGAATTTGGAAAAATTGAATCTAGGTTATGTTACTTATTTTTTTAAGCGTAATTTCTCATTTTTTTAAAAGCGAAACATAGCGTTAAAATTTAATACTGGCTACATTATATCATTTTTCTCAGTGTTGCTAATCACAATGATTTTCTATAAAATTTACCAATGAATTAAAAAAAATGAAGAAATTTAACGTAAAAATTGAGCGCTAGCAACATTGTTTAAGAAATGATAATGAATTTTCTGCTTTCAGTGCTCGCGATTAGAATTATTTTCCGTTAAATTTCTCAATGAATTTAGAAAAATTTAATCTAGATTATCTGTTTTTCAAGTGTAACTTTTTATTTTTGAAAAAGGGAAATTTAGCATTAAAATTCAGTTTTGACAATATCATTTCATTGTTTCAGTGTTGCTAATCACGGTGATTTTGAGTAAAATTTCCCAATGAATTTAAAAAAATGAAGAAATCTAGCATGAAAATTTAATATTGTCTAAATTTTTTAAGAAATCATGATGAATTATCTTTTTTTAGCGTTAACAATCACGATTACTTTCCCTTAAATTTTCCAATGAATTAAAAAAAAAAAAAAAAAAAACAAATTCAAATTTTGGTAACCCGGATTTTTTTCTTTCAACTTTTTATTTCTAAAAAATGAAAATTTAGCGTTGAAATTGAGTATTAAAAAATCGTTACATTTTTACAAAACGGTTTTTTTAATGCTAAAATTTTTTGGATAGTTTTTCTTGTTTTTTGAGTTTGTCTTTCCCATATCTTCCTTTCAAATTGAGATAAGGGTTTGACATTTGATATGAAAATTCAGTAATGGTTTTAGATATGCCTTTGAAGGGTTCTGAGCTATTCGAACCAATATCTACCTTCTAATACCTCTACCTTCCCCACTGATTGAGAAGAAACATCGCAGAACACTCCTTTTCTTTAATCTATGAATGAAAAAATTCACATATCTCTCTTATTGTACGAATATCTGACTCAAAAAACAACACATTGCGATGTTGTTTTTGATATATATTTCAAAACAATTCTTTCGACGTTTCGGCCAAGAATTCACAGTCATTTGATTATCTTTTTATTTTTTTTTTTACATTAAACAGTTATCGATTTTCGAAAAATTACTGCCACGTGCTACTAGCATAACATTATCTGGTTTGAGTGGAAAGGACGATTACGCATGCAGACGAAAGAAGCCGAACGGTAGAAATTTTTTTAACGACTGGTCAAAGCGAAGGGATTTATACGCAAAGACATTTTTCATCTTCAAAAGTCGATTTTACTGATTTTTAATGAAAATATGTGCACCAAACAGAATATTTAACTATTTTAAATTTGAATTGGTGTATGAAACACGATTAAGAATCTACTCCGTAGACCAAAAGTAGATACCTACAGGTACAGGTACAATTTCTCATAGGACCATTCATTTACCGACATTTTCGTTGAAATTACCGAAACAAGAATAGGTAAACTCAATTTAGACCTAGAAAGCGTCGCAATTAAAATAACAACACGACGTAGAAAAAGCATTAAACTTAACACATTTTTAGTTTCGGTCGAGTCAGACTTGGTGTAAGAAAGCAATTTAATTGTAACGCTGTACGACATTTTAAGATACGTATAATTCAATTTTTTTCTTTTTTTCTTTTTTTTTTTTTTTCTTTTTTTGGCGCACTCGCAATGTCTTGTAGTAAGCAACGCAGCGGGACGCAACGATGTAGGAAGGAGAAAAAAAAGGCGTAGCTTGCGATAAATTTACTTTGACTTAGATCCGTTACTATATACGCAGTGGCATTCCTTTTATATTAAATTCTTTCAACGTGAATAATTACCGCAATGGTAAAATTTCGTCGGCGCAAAATGAACCTAAGGTTACGTTGGTTCAGACATCAGGTTGACGTTAATTTTCGCTCAACAAAATACGCATCTATAAGCCAACTAGACAAATACCAACACGTGTTTAGTATACCTATATACATACCACCTACCTACTTACCTACCTTCCTACCTTCCTTCCTTCTTTCCCACTACCTATCTACCTATAAACATATGTAGTAGGCACGAAAAGATGTATATAGAGGGAAGAGTATACGATATACAGGTGGAGGTACCTCTAGAGGTAGCAAAAGCTTGCGTTCAAACACACGTTTAATTAATATCACCACAATGAACAATTTTACACTCGTTTCGGTTTTAACAAGTATTTTCCGTAAATGTCGGAGTCGAATGCCCCTTTGCGAGTAAACAGACCCTGAGGGGGTCAGGGTTACACGTACGTACCTATATACTCATTTTACGATACCTATGTTTGTTTTCTCGTTTTGCGGTTACACGTAAAGAGTTTTGCATATTATCGTTAAATATTAATTTTGTGCTTCGAATTTAGCGTTTGCTTTAATCAAGTTGCTATTTTTCATATAGGCTGCTGCGTTTATTATAATTGCGCCGCGTCGCGTAGCGACACATCACCTTCGTTTTCGGTTTTCGCTGGCGTATTTTTTTTCACCTTATTTTTTTCCCCCATAAATATACCGTTTATTTTTCCTATAACGATAGCTGTGATGAGAATTGAGAAGCGGGGAAAGAGTTATGGGCGAATATTAATTAAAACTCGAAAGTATATGATACAAGCACCGCACGTCCATTTGTACCAGCACATTTTAAAATGTTCGTAAAAGTCGTTAATTTTTAATTTATTTACGTATACTTAATACATAACAACATCGCTCAACAATGGTTTCTACTTCTTCCACCTTTTGCACACTCACATATACATAAGTACATACCTACTTGTAGTAGGTATAATTGTAGGTATGAATGATTTTCGTATTACAAATTCATATTGTAGGTATTCAACCAACCTACGTAGTTTCTAAATTTTCCAACTCGACTCACTTTAACATGAGGATACTCTTCGTCCTTTCCCTTCCTTCCATTCTTCACCTTGTACGTTTAATTAACAATTCATTTTGTGTATATTTGCGAAACTTACATATAGGTTTATAGTATATCTACCCACGCCCATCTGTAAGGTAGAAATTCATAATTAAGTTAGTTTGGTAAACAAAAATGTATGCAAAAAAATTCACTTATACATTTATAAACGTGGTAAAACTGAATTATTGTTTAGAAAAATGAAAAAAGCTTTGTTTCGTTTTTGTGAAAATTTTTTAAATAAACTAATGTAAGAGAAATATTCCAAGGCAGAAGGTTTCGTTGCTGAAACCTCAAAAAAGAATAAATAATATTCTGTACCCAAGAAAGGAAGATAGTCGAATGAAAAGGGTGGGTCGGCCTTTGGCTAGGATTTCCAAACCATGCGGTGGAAGTGGTGCCTTCGGCCTGAAACCTTGCTGATAAAAATTTTGATCATCTACATACTTCAACCATACTCACCAATAAATTCGAGTTCGGCTTATAAATTTTTTTATTCCATCATCTTCAACCGGAAATTTTCAAAATTGCTGGGATAATGGATCATATCAGTAGCCATCCCTGTGGTAGGGTGGGGGTAGGAAAAAATATCAACAAATAGTGTGCGGACCAACTACCAAAAAGTGCTCTAAGAGTTGATTTCTACTGTTTTTTTCTGGATACCAAAAAAATTACTTATCAAAATGTGAGTACTAGTTTCACATTTCCAAAAATATAGGTCAAAAAAGGGGTAATTTTTGACCCAGGCAGAGGACAAAAAATTCGACTGGGGTTTAATAGGTCATGGTCTCATAATGCTAAAAAATAATTTTTTTCCACTATAGTCCTATAAATGCAATTTTTGGGCATTTTTGGCGAATTGGCCAAAAAAAATGAATTTTTATAGAAAAATAGACTATTAAGTCCGAAACATTGTGTGATTGACTCAAATATCTCCAATAATGCAGTTTTCGATGATTAAAAAACATAATTTTTTGCCCCCGCTCCGCTTAAGTATTTGTATTTTTGAATGATACGCCATAAATTTCTCATGGATGACAAAAATTGAATTTTTTGTGGAAAATTAAGGCATCAAAATGAAAAAATCATGTCAAGTACCCAATAATATTTGCAATTTTTTCAAAATCAAAAATATTTTTTTTTTTTAAATTTTCAATTTCAAAAATAATAATTTATTAATTTTAACTTCTTATATATAAAATTCTCGTGTCACAATGTTAGTTACCGTACTCCTCCGAAACGGCTTTACCGATTTTTACCAAATTTTTTATGCATATTCAGTAGGTCTGAGAATC
>FIZR01017743.1:0-43275 GCA_900060175.1 Ferrisia virgata
TCTACTATCCTTTGTTACCAAAACTGGACTAAAACCCCTTCTTTAAACAACTATTCCTTCAATACGCCTCTGGCCACCGTTGCAGAACATGGCGTTAAGAAAGGGGGAAAAATGACCTCATTGCTGTTCTAGCACAACAAAACATGATTGGTTTTTTTCCCACAATGTAGCAGAGAAAATCTCTTAGAAGTGTAAAAATTGAAATGTCTCGGTAGATCATGATTATTTATAATGAATTCAAAGTGATTTTTATTCAAAAGTCAGACAGGTGGCTTTTACGTTCTCAAACGTGCATGTAAGTATTGTCGGTTTTGTATTCGAGTGTATTGGGTATAATCGTAGAATATCGATTGTATTTTTAATGAATAGATTTTTCTCATGCACGTACATATTTATGTACGTTGTATACATACGTAAATTAAACACTGACGTACACAAAACGATTGCAATTCTGGAAACAATTACGCAAACGTAACAGACTTGACGTCTATAAAGTTGGCATGATTTTCTTTGGAAATAATCTCGTCGAAATGCTACTCGAATCACGACAACAACCACAACACGTTGTACCGTATGAGTATATCGTAGTACTACGATATACTCGTAGATGGAAACTTCCAAACATACACGAGTATAGGTAGCTAGGTACGTACTGCGTACGTATACAATATACATATATATAGGGTAGGGTAGGATATGAAAACAGCACGACGATGCCATCTCCTATATAATTTGTCGCACATCAACGCCAATTAAAATCCTACTCTTTTAATTCTACTCAACTGATTTTCAATCAAAAGCGCTCACAAATTGTAACCCTCAACTGTAGTGAAATTCAATAACGTAGAAACGAGAGCTAGAGCAGGAAAAAACACATACCTCTCTATACGATACGAATATAAGCACACCCTTACCATACCATACCATACCAATACCATACGCACGATACGTACATACATACTTACGTAATCCAAAGTCATCATCCGGTGACATAGGAGAAACCAATTATTGATTGATATCCCGTCTACCATTCCACTTCTTCCAACAAAGCATCCCTCTGTCAGCTTTATAATTACTACTTTGATATTTATTAAATACTTACAATGTCAAACATCTTTCATATGTACATTTGCTCTCTTGACTATATGTACTCTTTTTTTACTATTTTTTTTTTTTTTTTTTTTTTTTTTTTTTTTTTTTTTTTTATACATCACCGCACTTCTTGTTATACGTATGCATGTACTTCATCTCCTCTTCCTCTTTTACATAGTAGGTAAATACACATACCTACCTACCTACATAGTACAAGGGTATAGTATACGAATGCGTTCGGTTCGCGTAAAATTTCTCATACTTTTGCACACGTATATAAGATTATTCGCGCATGAAATATTCCCATTCGATTTTTTTACCATTCGTACACGTATATCTGATGTAGTATTTTTTTTTTACACTTTCGTATACGAATACGATGTATAGAATATATCGTAAAAAAAAAAAAAAAAAGGGCGAAAACGCGTATACACGGTGCGACATTTTATCCGTGTATAACAAAAATGTCAAAAATGCGTCTTTCTACCGCACACGTACTGATTTACTTTTAATGAAGTAAAGGTCCCGTATTGAAAAAAAAAAAAAAAAAAAAGGCCTGTTACTCTTTTGATGTCTTCTTCAAGAAGGAAAAAATTACATTCGCAGAAATATTTACACGTTGCCAGGTACTTTCGTAAAGTCCAATATCTTATTTCCTGCTTATATAGATATGGAATACGTCGAATGTTTTACGAGTATTTGGTACGGTAAAGTGTAGTTTTGCTGTATACGTGTAGTAGGTGTTGCGTGAAAAACTTTTACTAGCTGGAGAAAATACTGAAATTATTGTTCAATTGAAACATAAAATCGACTGTCGCATGTCGTATAGATTACGCAGGGTGCTTCTTTTTAATATAATTTCTTTTAGGCTATTAGGTCTGCAACACTTTGTTATTTTTAGTACGCCTATTTTTCTAGTCTGCGTATATCAGGGACAGAAGTATTAGAATTTATGATGGATTTTTTTTCTAATTAATTTTTTCTGTTCAACATTTTGAGCTTTTAATAGCTCGAAATTGTATTGAATGGAAAATTTCAGTATACGAGATGGTTTACCCTGCAGGGATAAACATTTTATTAGTATTTTCCAGCATAGTTTTTTTTCTATCACCGGTACTGATAGCTGATAGTTCATTGGAGAGTTGGTTGATTGAAAAAAAGTGGTAGCAGTTTGAATATACTTATCGTTAAAATTTCCAAAAATTTCCTCTTTTTTTCCAATAATATTTTCGTTTGGAAAAACGAAATTCATTTTTTGAATCCAATTTTATGGATGTGTTGGTTTTGAGAAGTAAGCCAACTTACTGAGGAATGCTTGTCACTGACCTTATCTGATTTATTTAAATCGAAAATTATCATTCAGCATATCAAAAAATCTCCTTATTGAAAATTTTGACTCTAGAAGGCGGTTCCTGATCGATTGGAAAATTACCAAAATAGATTTGAAGAGTTGAAATCGATCAGAATACGAATTTTCAAAGCTTCATATTGCGATACGTGCGAGGTGAAGAATTTCAAATTCAACGTGTTAATATTCCTTAAATTTTCATGTGGTCAAAAAATACACTTCTGCATCGTACTCTATGACGAGAGGCTTCGTATGTTCGATGCACAAATATTCCCGTTGTGAAATTAATTTCGAACCAGCATGAAACAATTGAACAATTTTGGTGAAAAATAATTTTTCTAAGGGCTGCAGATTTGCTGAACAATATCAAAAGTAAAGTCGGCAGATCAAACTAAGCCATGTCTTTCCAACTCGAAAGGGTTTTTTTTTTTTTACGAAATATCGACCGAGTACGAGTATAAGATTTTTTTCAATCTAAAAAAAAAATCACCAGAAATTCAAAAATGTTTTTGAGCTGATGAAATTTTTGCTACGGGTGTTTTTTGACATACCTACTCTTTTGATGTGTTTTAGTTTCGTCAAATCGAAGGCCATCATTGCCGGAAATTTTCTTGTTTGATGAACCCGAAACATGAAAAATCAGGCTAAACGGTTGCTTTAGTTCATTTTCTTATCTTATTTGACGACTACATAAAATATTTATCAATTTTTTGGTTTTTTTCGGAATTTAGTACAGATTTTTTTTTAGGTTTTAACCCGATCAAAATTCACGAAAAGGGGAAATTTCGTATACAGGTACGATGAGGTATTTATTTCAATATTTTCGAACTTACTAAAATCTACGCATATTTTGCTTCCCTCTAGAGGGGCAAGGGAGGGGAAGTTTTTTGTCAATTACTTCCTAAATAACTATTTACGAAAAAAATACTGAAATATAAGTTGTAGGTAAAGCAGTAAAAAACGAAGATTTTTATCACTTTGACTTTTTCCTCAGCAGGTCGTGGGGAGAAATTCAGGCGTTCAGAATAAAAATAATTTTTGAAAACTTCCAACTGACACGAATAATGCTCAAAACCCTGCTTAATTTAATTTTAGTGGCATTTTTCTTGCATAGTGATTCCCATCATCATGTAAAATGAGAAAGATATTGGGTCGTCCCATTTTCTCAAGGTGGAAGGGGGAGGGAGGTGAGTGAGGCTAACCTTCAAATTATGCTCAAAAAAAAAATCAAAAAATTGGTTCTGTCAAATGTTGTAGAGGGTTAAAAGACAGAGATTTTCGTTTTTTCGTTTTTTTCCTGGATGATCCTGGTGGAATGAAACTATGGCGAAAAGAAAAAAAAGTGACTCGAAAATTCATCTTGAAATGAATAATTTATACCTATACGAGTCAGGTATAAATTTCAGCGAGCTAAAAATTGAATGAATCTGATATAGGTGGTTTTGTGGCCGCTGAATTCGATTTTGACAACCATTGAGCTTCTGAATGGGAGGTTAAAAATACAAAATTTGCTTAATTTTGGGCATTTGTGCCAATTTAGCAAATTTCATAATTGTCTTAGAACTTGATAGTTTCATGATCTCAAAACAGCGCATTGAAAAACCCATATATAAAATTTGATACCTATTGGTGTGCATTTTGCAAAATTTTGAAATTTGAACACCTCATTCTGGGGTTTAATTTATGTCCAATGGCTAAAAACGGTTATTAATCTAGAACAGCAGATTATGGACCTCATAAATTGACACTATCGCAGTAAGTTCGGAATGGATGGAGTTTGGTGTAAAGTCTTTACATCAGGGTCAATAATTTGGGCCACTTTGAACGAAATTCGAATTGAAAGTGAATATCGCCATGTCAGAGAGATATGAGTTTTATCACCTCCCCCTCTCCCGTTCCTTAATTATGACTCGCACGAAAATGAGTTAAACACAAATGTTGTAGGACCATAAAAACATTGAAGTGTTTTTGTTCTAAAAACATTTTCAGAGGAGATATGGTAGAAAACTGAAATTTTGGAAGGAATTGATCCTCCTTTTAGATCTATGCACGCCTTCTATCAATGGTGGACTTTCAGTATGTTATTCAGAGAGCCGTTTCCCATGTAATAATGGAAAGATATTTGTTTCTAATTTTTTTTCAATCATCGTCCATTTTTATTCTAGGTATATCTCAGTTTTTTTTTTTCATTCTTGAACTCTATACTTTTGAAAAAATAGTTCTACGGCCGGTTCCAAGCCCTCCCTTCCATCTCCTCCCAAAATTTTGATTACTTCTGAAGTAGTATAATTCAAAATTACACGTAACGATTGTCTTCTCCCACCCCATGTTTTTTAAGTTTCTGAACTTTGATTGAATCAGAATTTTAATAAATTCAATAGCTCAAACTTTACCCACAGTGAGTTTAGTTTCGATTCAACCGTAGAAGAATTTATTGTATCATTTTCCAATATTTTAATAAGAATGACCATAGAATTAATGAGTCAACTTTCCAACATTTTTTTTTTTAAACAACGAAAACAGATGTCAAATAATCCAAAAAAAAAAATTAAAAAAATAAAAAAAACAGATCGTTTTAAAACTATACATTGCTACAGCTGACGGTTGTAATTTAAAGACAGTCCTTCTCGTCACTATGAATTTGAACTAGTGACCTTCTGCATATCGTCGAGAGAAGTGAAACAACATCAACAATACGTGGCTAATGATAAAACGCTGTACAGTACAGATACAAACCAGCAACAGTATGAGATAACATTTAACTTGTTGGATAATTGAAATGCACCTCGATAACGTTTGTTCAATACACGACGCACGTATATATGTACCACTCGTAAATATAGGTGAAGATATACTACAATAGATAGCCCACGTATAGGTTAGGTATATGTCATACATATCCAACAAACTTTCAACTTTTCGCGCAACAGTTTTAGTTTTCAACCGGGCATGAAATTTTCTGCACTTGTTATGCGGAAAGTTCTTCAAGCACCTGAATACATTATGTAACGTATTCTTTTTTTTTAATGGGGCCATGTTAGCCAGCCAGCCAGCCCGCCAGCCCAGCCGCAAGGCTATTCTAATGATGCGTATATTGGATACGTAAGGTTAATATCGATCGTCTACTTTGGACCCTATCACATACGCCTATTTCAAACGAGGCGAGGGTCGAAAATTACGCTCGTCTGATATACCAGTTGGTAAGTAGAGGTACGGCGAGTAGAGCTCTGCTAAAAGCGACCAATGTTTATCATTAATTGCACTCGCCGCGTTCAGAGATCATTTACTGTATACGTACGTTACAATTTACACAGTGACAGTCTTAAGTTTATAATTCATCGACCTTTGAAGAGGTACAGCTCCGAGTATATGCAATAAAACATGTTTACATATCAAAGTCGATTTTTTTTCAGAATATGAAATGCAAATTTTATTTAAAAAATCGAGAATAGATTATCTGTCGCATTCACCCACCTCACGTATTGAGAGTTTTGGAGTTTTCATTGAAGATACGAGTAGATTCATCGTCTATACAATCTGACAATTTACTGAACTACTAATTCATACAAGTAAAATCTTTCTCGAAGTATGTGCCACTTTGAAAAATATTTAAACGTCGGCATTGTTAAAAGTCACCGAAAAATTTTACAGACATCGGTAAAAAAAATGCAGAAAATTGATTAAAAATAATTACAAGAAAATTTTGAAAAGTAACTGAAAACTAATCTAAAATAGTAGAAAATAGGTTATAAATCATCGAAAACAGGGTATAAAATTAGGCTAAAATGGGTGAAAAAAACCCAAAAATTGATTAAAAAAAGTATGAAAAAATGTTGAAAATCGTTTAAAATTAGGTAAAAAATTGACTAAAATGGGTAAAAAGTGCCGAAAATTGGCCAAAAATATGAAAAAATCGTTGAAAATCGTTTGAAATTAGGTAAAAAATTGACTAAAATGGGTAAAAAGTACCGCAAACTGGCTAAAAATGTTTAAAAAATCGTTAAAAGTAGCAAAGATTGACCAAAAATAACAAAAAAAATTGAAAATCATTGAAAATTGAGAAAAAAATTGACTAAACTGGGTTAAAAGTCTCGAAAAATTGTTGAAAATCATTGAAAATTGGGTAAAAAATCGACTAAAATAGGTGAAAAGTGCCCAAAATTAGCTAAAAATATTAAGAAAATCGTTAAGAACAGCAAAAATTGATCAACAATCAGAAAAAATATTTGTATAATTGAAAATCGCTGAAAATTTATCTAAATTAAGAAGACATACGTCAAAAATTGTTGAAAATTTGATTAAAATGCGTAAAAAGTGTCGTAAATTAGCCAAAAATATTTAAAAAAATCGTTTAAAATTACGAAAAAATGTTGAAAATTGCTGTAAATTTAATTGAACTATGAAAAAAATCACCAGAAATCATTAAAAATTGGATAAAAAAGTCGACAAAATTGGTTAAAAATTACGAAAAAATGTTGAAAATTGCTATGAATTTAATTGCAAAAAATGAGTTAAAAATTCAAAAAATTATCCTAATACATGAGAAAAATTGTTAAAATATCATCGAAAAATGGCTAAAAAGTTGACAAAAAATTCTTCAAAAATTACGAAAAAATGTGAAAAAATGTGAAAAAATGTTTGAAAATTGACCTAAATAATGAAAAATATAGTTAGAAATCATCGAAAATTTGATAAAAAATTGACCAAATTGCGTAAAAAATGCAAAAAATTTATCAAAAACCACGAAAAACTCTTCATTTTTAGCCCATGTTTGCTGTATTTTCATACAACTTTCGATGATTTTTAATGATTTTTCGGTATTTTAGTCATGTTTTCGCATCTTTTTCAACATTTTTTCATGATTTTTAATCAATTTTTTGCATGTTAAGCTCATTTTTGTCTGTGTATTAATCATATTGCGAAACATTTTTTTACGATTTTTTTATATTTTAGTCAATTTTTACCTACTTTTAATCGTTTTTTTATGATTTTCGATCAATTTTTAATAATTGAATTAATTTTTTTTATTTTTGTTTAATTTTCGAGATTTTTGACTATTTTTTGTCAATTTTTCAAGCAATTTTCCATGATTTTTAACGATATTTTTCATAGTTCAGGTGAACTTTCACCTAATCTCGAACTGTTTTTCATGATTTTTGATCGATTTTCTTCGCTTTTTAATCAATTTTTGTCAACTTTTTATTCAAGTTTCAGTGGTTTTTAAAATTTTTTTTGCGATTTTCGATCAATTTTCTGTATTTTTTTTTTTTTTTTTACCAATTTCTGTCAATTTTTAAGATGTGAATTTTTGAACTTTCAGTACTCTTTATCACGTAGGTAGCGTTTCCACGGGTGGTTTGAGCTGCTAAACACGAATAGGTTTCCTAATTTTTTCATATAATAATTTCGTAAGTAAAGAAAGTAACATTTCATGAAGAAGAAAAGTAATGAAGTGAGAATTAGAAAAGTGGTTTATAAATAGATGTTTTGAGATAAATTTAGGAGAAAACAATTTTTTGACCACAAACGATGAGGTTATGAGGGAAATGGATGATGAAAAAATTGCTTTTCAAATTTTCCTAAATGTTTCCTTATTTTTGAAATTCTGAAAAAAATACCACTTCGTACTTAGGAACTAGGTCAATAATATAGAATTTTTTCAAAATTTCCTCCATGAAACTTCATGTAGAAACCTCGATTTAAAAATTTTAAACATCCGTTTTGGCTTGAAAAAATTGTTGAAAATGCAAAAATGAAAATTCTCAATGCCAAGGCTAAAAAAAGTAACGTTTTTACCATTAGGTTTTCATACCATAAGAACCAAATCCCATCGGTTGGTTTCGAATTTCAGCTCTGGCACAGATTCACCTGTATCCGTCGGTACGTTCCCCTTCCCCTATCATTTACATTCTCATAAGTTCAATATTTTACAAAAATCGGCTTTAGAGGCTACGAACACCGACGTTTTTTTGTTTAAAATTTATTGTAATTATTTTTATTTTTTCGTCCGAAAAATCTTAAAATTTAGAATAATTTCAAATTACTCGATGTTTTATGCGATCAATTCTTTGTAATAAATTAGTACCGCTATAACCGGAGATATTCCCAACTCCAGATTTGAAACTTTATCACAAAAAGTATTCGCGATAAATGGATTTCAGGCAGTTTTTCTTCGTACTTTGTCACGTTTAATCAAATTCCTAGACAAATTTGTTTAATTTTCTTTTCACCTTTTCATCGTTCTTTCCGAGGTTTTTGTTTTAAGACTTTTTAATCAAAAATTTACAAAACATTTTCTAGCAACTTTGTACCTAACTATAGAATAAGCGCGTGTTTTGTGTCACTCTCTTTCAGAATTTCTTTTTTATTCTGAAGTGAAGTTTATTTATTTCTTTTTTTTTTCCACTTCTTGACGCATTTGTTGCTATTTTCACCTTTGAATTAAACGTATTCGCCCTGTGAAACAGTAATTTTTACAAATAATAATAATATGCTATGTTAAAAAAAATATTTGTACGGCTTGTCTTTCCTTTTTTTTAAAATATTTTTTTTTCATACGTTGATATTTTCGTGAATAATTCGGTATGAAAAAAAAAATCGACATTTCTATAGGTACCTAAAACTTTCGATATTAGATGACTTATATATTTCAGTAGAAAAAAAAATTCTCAAAATTTACTACAGGAGGTCTATGGCTTCCTAAATATTCAACAAAATGTACCTACTCAACTTGATAATAACCTCTAATTACAAGTTATCTGTTCGAATGTGACCATAAACATAGTATATAGGTTTTGGATAGCCATAAGTATAAGTTTTTGGTATTTATATAGGAAAAAAATGAAGGCAATTGGCCAACCACTTCAGATTGTATTATATTCTTTTCATATTCCATTTAAATATATATCAGACCACGGGGTTCCTTCGTGAAAGATGAATTGGTCAACTTTGGTATAAACGTAACAAAGAAACCGCATGCACGAAAAGTCGGTCTATAGAGTCGTATTTCAATATCGAGGCACTGGATTAACAAAGTTTACAGTTTCCAGTTTTCTAATAATCGTCGAATTAAGTTTCCATTCATTTTAGTAACTTTACAAATAATGGTAAAATTAGAATTCTCCGGCCCAAAATACGTAGAACGAGTTTTAGATGCCGGTATATTAAACACGCGTCTTCGTAAGCTCTCGTCTCTAAATAAATCGATTTTTTTTCTCGACTTAGTTATGTTCGTTTTTGTGGGAAATAAATTATTCCCAAAATCAAAATTTCGACTGATGATGATACATGTACAAACGATACGAGCACAATTTTTTCTGTTATATATTTTTTTTTTTTCAAATTCCGAAGTCCATGATTAAAGGTAATGTTTTGGTTATTTTAATTATAACTCGATGCGAATCAACAACAGCAACAACAACAACATCGTCAAATTTCCATCGTGTCTGCAATTTCATTGGAAATGCGCCCCGGTATCGTTTATTTTTCTAACAGCTAGCCATGCGTGAAAGACAAATATTTTGGTTTTACCGGAGCTCAACAAAACTGGCGAACTTACACTGGTACGCAATATTTTTAAATACCTCGCCATTGTTGACTTTGGCTGTTTTATTATTCGTCGGTAGCGCTTAATTAAAATCATAAATACGTTGAAATTTTGTCGGTGATAATTTGATTTCTGAAATTTCGATTCGTATGCTATGTGTATTCTATAACGTAGGTATACTTATTTATATTTCATTACACTTTCCAGTGTGTTTGAAAATAATCTCGAAAGAATGAATAAATGGCGTATAAAGCAGCCTATATCCTAGTTAACTAAATGTTATTCGGAGGTGGAAAAAATGTCGTAAAGTTCATCCGTAGTCTGAGAAATGTTGGGTATTCATTCATATTTTAAAAGAAAGAAAAGTACCTAAATCTGTTAATTTCTTAATATGGTGCATATAAATAAAATTATCCATCACTTTCATAAATCCATCGATCAACAGTGTTGGGGGGGGGATGTTACCAACAAAATCCGTTTTGGGTCCTAGAATGCTATTAAGGCAATTTTTGGCCATATCGGATATTTATATTTATTTTTTTATTTTTTTCCCCCAACGTTAAAATCATTTACTTTGCTCGATACTGACCAAAATCGCTACAATTAGGCCAATCGGCTCAGTTTGGCGGTGGATTAGATATATATGAGTGGGGATGACCTTGGGTCAAAATTCAGTCTTGTTTCATTTTGGGGGAGGAGGTGCTGAGAGGCCAAAAACACAAAAATTGTTCTTTTTTCAGTCAATCGATACAGAATCTAAAGTTGCATAACATATCCAAACTCAACCTCCTAAGTTAATTAGGAGGGGAGATATGAGAGTTTGTCCCCTTTTTCTGTTAAAATTAGCTAGGAAGGTGAAATTCGATATGTTCATTCAGTGAAGACCGTAGATGTGCCTTTCGAAGTCCTGACTTTTCAGCCCCATTTCATCCCTTCACAGCCTCAAATATGTGGTTTTTAGGTTATTTTTTATTTTTTGAGTTTGTTCCTCGCATAACTCTTCTCCAAATTTAGCTAGGAAGTTGAAATTAGGTACGTACAGCCAGTAAGGACCCTGCATGTTCCTTTTTTGGGTTTTGATTTTGTTGCTCCATGGAACCCATCCTAAACCCGATCAAATTTCACAGAAAGCGGAATTTTCGTATTTATAGGTATTGTGAAGTATTTATTTCAATATTCCGGAATTTCCCTAAAATCTATGCATATTTCCTCTTCCCGTCCCCTTTTAAGGAAGGATATGTGGTGTAATTTTTTTTTTTTGACAATTACTTCCGAAATAATGCACTTGAGAAGAAAATGTTGGAAAAGAAGTTGGAAAGCATTGAAAAACTAACGTTTTGACTCATTTGACTTTTTCCCCCAGGAGGTCATAGGGAGGAGCTAGAGTGTTCAAAACAAAATAATTTTTGAAAGCCCCAATTGGCATGAATAATTCTCAAAAATTTCCTTACTTCACTATTAACAGCTTTTTCTTGCTTGAAAATGTTGAACCGTCTTTTTTTCCAAAGGGGGAGGGAGCAGTCCATCAAAACGTTGCAACTTTCTCAAAGGATAAGTCTTTTATGCTGAAAAATTCGAAAAATTGGTTCAGACAAACGTTGTAAAGCGTTGAAAGACAAACCTTTTCATTTTTTTATTTTTCGAAACGAAAAAAAAGTGATGCTTGAAAATTCCTCTTGAAATGATTGATTTATGGCTTATGCGAGTCAGGTGTAAATTCCAGCTAGCTAAAAATTGAATAAGTCTAATAGAGGGGTTATTGTTGTCGTGGAATTCGATTTTGACAACCAGTTCAGCGTTGGACTGAAATTCGCTTTCTAAAGGGAAGATTTAAAATACAAAATTTTCTTAATTGTGGGCATTTGTGTCAATTTAGCAAACTTCAAAATGCTCTCAGACCTTGATAGTTTTAAGATCCCAAAACAGCGTAGTGGAAAATCCATATGCCATTACTCATTATTTTGAGGCTTAATTTGGGTCCAAAAGCTGAGACTCTCATTAATCTAGAGCAGCAGATTTTGTACCACATAAATCGACAACAATATTAAAAATTTGATAAATTTTGGTTTTTGAATCTTCCCTTCAAATGCCGGACCCTTGTTTTACACTGATTCAATTTTTGGATCGCTAGAATTTACATATGACTCTCATAGGCATAAATTAGTCATTTCACGAGGAATTTTGAAATGTCCCTTTTTTTTCTTATTATCATAGCTCCGTTGTATTACCATGGGGGGGGGGGCAGGCAAAACATATTTTTAAGAATGATTCGTGTCATTCGAATATTTTCTATGATGATTTTTTTTTTAAACGCTCTAACTACTCCCCGTGACCTCCTGGGCAAAAAATTTTAAAAAGTAAAAAAGTTCGTTTTTTAATACTCTACAACTTATGCTCCGAAATTTTTTTCATAAGCAGGTTATTCAGGAAGTAATGGCCAAAAAACCAAACTTCTAACCTCCCTCCTGCCTTGTCCCCAAAAGGGAAGAAAAATATGCATGGATTTTAAGGAAGTTCAGAAATATTGAACTGTATGAAATTTCTGCTTTTCGTGAGTTTTCTTCGGGTTTGAGCTATTTTTGAGTTGAAATGACTGTACTAAAACGATATAAATATAAATTTTAAATATCAAAAGCGGTAAAATACCCGAAAAATGAGCAAAATTAGCCAAAACATTCTCCGAATGATCAGTTCATAACAAAGCTTTTTCTATTAGATATTTTCTCACTCAAAAAAATGAACAGATTTGGACGAAAAAATGTATCGAAAAAAGTTTTCAAAATTTTTCAGCAATCTGTGTAAGTATTCAAGTTGCAAAATATTATCATAAAAAATCGCACCGCAATAATTCACTTTCAAAGTATAAAACTGCTAAAGAAACGAATACGTAGTCTGCGAACCTTATCCCCAGTGTATTGCGATTTGTATGTTGTGGCATCGACGCGTATCAATCTTTTCCTTTTATATATTGCTAAATGAACTGCATTTTGTAAAATTTTCTGTTTTATCAATATATATGCGAGATAGAAAAGAATAGGGTGTTTTGTAAGTGATGACTGAGATTTTTTCGTGTAATAGTTTAGAGCTATAACGGAAGCAGATATCAGCGTCTTTAGATCGGTAACTATATTAATTTGATTTTTCATTATCAAGGTCAAAAAGAAAATTAAATATTCATGTCTTCGTTTTGAAATTTTTAAAATTTATTTGAATTTAAAGATTAGCTCTTCCTTGCTATACGTAATTTCTTTATATTCCTTTGTTGGAATAAATTTAATACGTAACCTTGAACGAATTCAGTACAATTTGAGTAGTACCCTTTCTCCTAAAAATTTGATTCCGGACTTGAAATGTATAAGTAATTTTGTACTAATTTTGCACTATTTTATGGCATGAGCCAACAAATTAATTTTATTTTGATATGCTTTCTGAAATATGCTGTATTAAATTAGAAAACCGTGAACCTGAATCACCACCACCACCACCTCCACCACCCCGTATTTAGATTTTGCGCTTGAAAATTACAATAATTATGTACTAATTTTGTGCTGTTTTCCTTCCAAAAACCTGAAGGTGGAACTGATAATATTCGGATATTTCGAGTCAACTCGTCGGATGTATTTACGGCAAACTGAGTATGCAATTTTGATTACACTATATAATGATCCACCATCTGACGCGTATTTACGGCAAACCGAGTATGCAATAGTGATTACACTTCATAACCATTTGAGACAGGACGATAAGGTGATTTTGAAATTTGAAAAATTCTCCAATATTCGAGAAGTGCACTTTAAGACTAGAAATTTTGGAAATGGAGTTATTCCAATATTTATTTTCAATTTCTTAATGTATGCTTTGAGTTGGGATACCTACCTTATTAATCATAAAAAAGTATTAAACAACGTGTTTTTTTTGGTTTTGATTTTTTTTTAGCATGTTGTACTCAATTTCGGAACTCTAAAAAAATATATGTGATAGGTGGCCGCCCAACGAGGATAAAAAAAAAATTTCCAGCCATGAGTCCGTCCCCAAAATATTTTTTAATTTATTTTTGAAAATTTCAACATGAAAAACCTTGAGAAAATGTGAACCGAAAAATTTCAAAAAATTCTCATTTAAAGTACTCAACGTGAAAATTTCAAAATTTTTTCCTCTCACCTTCCAGAGATATCACGTGTTAAAATTTCGACGTTGGTGGCGATAATTCCGAAAAGGGTGGGTGTTAGGGGTCAAAATTTGTTTTGCATGTTTTTAAACCATAAGCAACATTTTGGCTCAAAATAATGAAATGGTAAAGACTAAGGTGTCTTTTTATGATTTTTCTTTGAAACTTGGAAGTAGTAGTGCAAAAAAGTTGCTAAATAATGTCAAAAGTCCTGAATCGAAATTTTTTTTTTCGAAATTTTCGGCAATAATGTGCTGTAGTGGATCACGTAAAATTCAGAAAAAAGTTTTTGCAATTTTTTCATTAAAATAGCGCATAACTGTCAATCAAAACGAGGTTATTGAGAACCATCGACCAGCAGTGGATGGAATAGAGAGAATCAACGAAATCTGTACCCAGATTCTAGTGACCATTTTTGGGTATATCTGATATTCATATTAATTAATTTTTACTTACCAAAGACTAAAATCATTTACTCAACTCTATACAAACCAGAATCGTTCAAATTCTTCTTGAAGCCTTAGATTAGCCACATCTTAGATATATACGAGTGAGGATGACCTTGGGTTAAAATTCATTCATGACAAATTTTGGGGGAGGAAGTGTTAATAGTCAATAATCGTAAAACTTGTTCGTTTTTTCACGAATCGATTGAGAATCAAAATTTGCATTACATATCTAAAAACCAAAAACCAACCTCGTATGTACCTGAATTAGAAAGAGAGATGCAGTCCTTTTTTTTCTTTTAAGACCTTGAAAACTGAGGTCATTTTGATGTGTAGATTTAGTACGAATCCTAAATGTGCATTTGAAAGTTTCCACTTTTTATCCACATGACACCCCCTCACAACCTTGAAAGAGCAATTTTTGGGTGGTTTTTATTACTTTCAAATTCGTCCTTCCTATATCTACCTTACAACTTGAGCTGGGAGGTGGAAATTTGGTATACGTTTCTAGATCTTCCTTTAAGACGTTTTAGCTATTCACTAGCATGGCACTGTACATGGGAACATTTTAGGGGTTCCATGAAATATATCTATTGATAACGGTTGCGAGTAAATTTCAGCGAGCTTTCTATTGATTGATCGGTGCACAAATTATTGGCTAATAACAAGTACTTTTTTTTCAATCAGGTCGTTTTCTTTTTGTTTGACGCAAAGGGGAAATACGGACGAGGAAAATTGATATTTTGAAGGAAAACTGTCTGTCATTTGAGCTAAATAAAACTCATAACGCGAGTTTTCGTCGCGTTTTATGGCTGTTTATACTGTGACACAAAAATACCCTTTATTAATGGCTCACCCCCATTGCCCCTAATGGTCCTGCGAAAAAATTTATAGAAGCAAACTTCTAGGGAATTTAGTCTATTTTAAATTCGTCTGTAACTCTTGTGAGGCTAAAATTGATATTTGAGGAGATATGCTAAAAAACTGCATGGAAGGAGGGGAGGGGGGTCTAGACCCTGCTGTGGGTCGCGCACTTCCTATCGATGGCGTCTTTTAGTATATTGCTTGTGAACACCTTTCTGATATATTTCACGAAATAACCCAAGATGGGATTTTTTTTTTACTTTCACTTAGACTGACTGGACTACAGCAAATTATTTGCAAATGTTGACAATTTTTTAAATTGGAAAAAAAAATCATTTTTGAAATAATTTTTGTTTGACACGAGTTTTTTATTTGAATTCATTATCATGCAATTTTTCTTTATAAAAGAAGAGGGCAATGCTGACCAAGGGGGGGTGTTGAAAATTATTCGAGAGTAAGTTGAAATTTCAATTATTGAATTTTTTATATCCCTAAATTCTCCCGATTAATATATCTTATATCCGATTCAAATACCTTTGTTTTAGCCTCAAAATATTTCATTATTCATGTAAAATTTCGTAAAAAATTTGAAATGTCATTTAGGTCAAACACGTAACACTGAGCTGAATTTTATAGTAGCAGGACTTCGTACAATTTACGTTAAAAAAACAACATCTATTTATCAAGTTTTAGGACTTGTCTTCATTTACGAAACACCCTATACAAATAAGAGGCTTAACTTCTAGATACGGTTTTGCTCAACGCGATGATTCATTTCATTTGTACAGCATGCGTTTTCAACAGCTTCATTAAACTCAACAAAGGTGTTCATTTTTTTATTTTAGGTAATTTGCTGTTGCCATAAGAGAAAGTACTCGTACATGATTAACCCTATTAGCATGTGAAAAAAATTCCAGAATCCGGTAGTCATCCATGGTTTTCAATGTATAACTATTCAACGCCATCAAAATGGTAAGTTCTGATGATTTTTACGATGGATAATTTTTTTTTTTTGAGTATTTAAATAAATCATGTGTGGCAAAAGAGGTTTGCAATTAGATGCCTTAATCCGGCTAATTAAAATACCATTTTCGATAGCTGCTCACTCGGACGGTGAATATTGGACATTTAAACGCGTATACATATACACTCGTTGGATGGTCGTCAAACAGGCGGGTTTTTGTCGGCCAGTCATTGGTCAAAAGTAAACTTATACATCGGTGATTAGATCAAAGCGGTGTGAATTTCTCTAGGGATATCGTTTAATCTGTTTCCATTACATAAGTGCGAATTTTCGAATAGGATTCGTTCGTTAATATTACGCCAAACAGCCGATAAATTATTCATTAATACATCGACTATCACTGATTTTGGTATGGTACCGAGCGTCGATCAAAGACTCGTGTGTGCTTTGTTCGGTGCGATAACTTTATATAAAACCGCTACAAGGTATTCGTTCAATTGGAAATATGATTTTGAGTATTTCACCCTATGGGTAAGTTTATCTACTCTTTTTTTAAACTTTCTGAATTTTTTCCTTTTTTTTTTTTTTTTGCTGAAAATCAACCAAAGAATGCTTTTAGCTTTTGACTTTGTTAACAATACGTATAGGTACAGGGAGGTATGATGTGAAGAGATTATGTGCAGCTAATTAATTAATTTCTTGCCGGTAATTGATTAAATGTAGCTAATTATCGATATGAGCTTTAAATGTAACGCGGTAGTCCGGATAAAGTTTATGAAATTGTACCCAAAGCTGTTTGAATTTAATTGCTTTCGAGAGTTTTAGCGTCATTTTAGCAGTTTATATTACAGCTAGAAGGTAACTGTTTTCGTAGCGTAATTATGTTTTTTTTTGTTTTGTTTTTGTTTTTTTTTTTATATTTTAAAAAGGAGAAACTGTGTTATAAGTTGTTTATACGAGTACTTTTTTTTTTTCTTTCACCCATACCTACTCTTCTTCTTGTTTTAAAATTCAGGATCGTCAAAAGAACGTGTAGAGAAAAAAAAAAGCGTGAAAAGTTAAAACTACACCGACGACCTTTTTCGTTTACTTTAAACTAAGTTTCCATTATTCGAACTTCGTTCTCTGTCATTCTTTTTGGCGCGCGTCCAAAAAACGGACAAAAACTTGCAAAAGCAATTAAAAACTGTCAGCGGAATTTCATAACTTGTAATAACGTAGATGAATAAGGCATTCGTGCGTTGTCAACATTACCCGAGAGGTGAGTAACGAATAATTTTTCAGCTTTGAATAGTTCATGGCGTGTTTTTTTGTTGTTGTTGTTGTTGTTGTTGTTCTCTTTCTCTGGAGCGTTATTATTTTCAGCTTTAGAGTCGTGTGTATCCTACGGTCAGCTTATGGCGAGATCTTATGTATTTAGAGAGGTATCTGTGAGGATATAAATTTTCTTGGTCGCGTGTAGTGGTTTTTATGAGTGCTGTGGGGGTCTGGTCGATTCTTGAATATTGTGGTTTTTTTTCTTGTTTATCCGCGTAGTGGTACGTAAAGTGTATGGAAGTTTCATTGTAGGAGGAAAAATTTATTAAAATGGTTAATTTTTCCGACTAGCAGAATGAAAAGAATGTCTTCTGTAGTAGACCGTAGGTACAGTACACAGAGTGTTTTGATTGCAATTTACTAGCTTTTATGTGACAATCAAAAGCGTCCTTATTCGATTACATGTTCGAGTTTTCCAACTTTTTTCTCATCCGTCATTTTTGCGCAGGAAATATTAAATTTACCTTTTATTTTCTTTTTTCTTTGCCCAAAGCATTGATTTTTGAAAAGTTACGAAATTTAATTGAGTATATATTTGCCGAGTTTGATCTTCTGGCCATAATTGGCTTTGGTTTCTTTCTTGTATTTTCTAAAAGATTTTTGACTGTGTTGAATAAAGAAATGGATTTTTACAATTATTTTTAGTCATTTTTTTTTTTTTTTTTGTCAGTAAGATACATATGATGAGTATTCCTCCTAATTGATTAGAATTAAATAATTTCGTTAATAGAGTTTTGGAAAAAATTTCCTGAGGTTCAGTCATAATTTTTATCCCTGAAGGAAATTTTCTCTCCGCGTGTCATGTATCTGTACCGCATAATAAGAGTTTAATTTGATTAAAATTCTTCCTGATTAAATTCTGAAATGTGTGGGGGAATTTTAGAATTTGGTTTGATTTTTTATATTCTAACAATTTTTCAATACATATCAGAGTTGGTTTGAAAAAAAGGATGGGAAGGGAAGGGGGATAACCATATGTTTAGAATCCCTGAAGAGATGCGTTTTCTTAAACAGTGTTAGGGATCAGGGGACTTGAACTGAAAATCTTGGAGCCAGAGGTACTTTTCAAAAAATTGTGCAGACGGAGCCCCGCAGGGACTTGAATCAAAAACCTTGGAGTTGGAGCCAGAGCGACCAGAACTCCTCCCTCCGGATCCCTGATTTTTTATTTTCTTTTTGAACGAGATTTTGAATGTATTAATCATAATCTGATGATAATGATGTTTCTGGAAATGAAAGAATTTACACTCCACTTGTATGTTGAGAGTAGGGATCCGGAATAGAGTCGGAGGGTGAAGGGAGGAGAGCCCTCTCCGATCGATTTTTTCAGAGCCGGAGTCAGAGGGACTTGATTAAAAATTGTGGAGCCGGAGCTGGAGGGATTTGAATAAAAAATCTTGGAGCCAGAAGGACCATTTCCCCTTCCTCCAAATTCCTTTTAAGGGTACAGGCAGATATCGGAGTGAATAGCTGAAACCTCCAAAAAAGCACATTTAGGGCTCTTACTAAATCTACATATCAGATTTCATCCTCCTAAATTCTGGATTAATAATTTTTATTGACTTCAAATATCAATTCAGAATCAATAAAAGGTTCAATTTTTATTATTTTAAAATTTCACCGCTCAGCTGCAGGGCAGTTTCAGCATTTGACTCTTGACTTCAACGTTATGAGTGACGGAGCAACTTTTAAAGTTTGACTTCGACTTCAGCCTGACTCTGCAGTAAGTTCGAAATTCGTTGACTACAAAATCTGGAATTGGAGTCATTTTGACTTCGACTCAAAATCCTGGTTTTCATTTTTTCATTAATGGATTTTTTTTTGAATTTAGGATTAGGAGAAAAAACAATTCCACAAACTGACTACTGACTCCAATTTGAACCTGGAGTCGTGATTAAGAATGACCCTAACTAAATTCGCCTCTTTGACTCTATAATCAACTAAAGGATCCTGTTCAGCTCCGAAACAATTTTCAGAATTTTAAACGTTGTGAGGTTTCAACTCCGGAGTGATTTTGCATATTTGGCATTGACTTCACCCCGGCTCCGGATTCGATGTATTAACTACCAAGTTGACTTTTAAAATTGTTAATTCCTCACTTACAAGATTTCTAAATTGACTTATCAAAGATTTAAGATCGATGATGTGTAACAAATCTTTGATTTTTTGGAAATTTATATTTATTCGTACGACGCCTTCAATTTGGAGCATAGATTCTCTTAATATCGATTATGTGGTATCTCAATTGTTTACTGTTTTGATTCTGATCATTAAAAGACTTTTTTCTGTAGAAAGTCATTATTTTGAAAATTTTCCTTTCACAAAAAAACGCATACAATTTATAGCTTTATAAAATTACAACCTAAAAAAATGATATAATTCGCATGATTTGAAAAAATATAACATTTGAATAAAATAAAAAAAAAGGAACTATTTTCATTGTAATTTTTTTTTTTTGATGAGAAATAATCACCGAAGTTGATATTTTATTTCAAAATTTAATTTTAGATCCCTGAGTAATTTAATTTGAAATTCGAATTTTTGATTATGATGGAAAATTTTTAAATCACCGTTTTTCATTTCCCAATTGAATGCATTTTACGAGAAAAATGAATAATTAAGCTGTATTAGTTTTCTCTTCGAGTACAATGTGTCCTACAAATCAGTGTCGACAATTGTAAACATCTCCGGAGGGAAATTGCGCTCTGTTTTTATACAGAATAGACTTTTCGTATGAATTTGTTTCGATGGAGAGGCAATGATATTCAAAGATAGTCGCACGTGGTGTGAAATGCGAATTAACTTGTTTTATATGTATAACTTTATTACGAGTTCGGCGTGTAATTCAAATTGTATCATTATATTATCTGTCTGAAATATTAAAAGGGTTGCATCGAATTAGAGAAAAAGTTTTCAATACAGAACGATTGCATTTTCATTTTCTACAAATTTCTAAATATGTAAACTAGCAGGTATTCATCATTATACCGAGTATTTGGCAAGGAGTTACTAATAATTTACCTGAAAGTGTAGCAGCCTATGTCACCCAGATGTAGATTGGTTTGTTGTTGTTTTACAATTGAAAGGGTATAATTCGGTATCGGAAAGTACTGTTTCCCCATTTGCATGTAACGATCTGATTTTCTTTGTCATATTGTCAATGAAAACCAAACTTCATTACACTATCGATGGGGGAAGTATCATCGAAATACGCTTTGAGGTCCTGAAAGATCATTGATACCATTTTTGGTCATTTCAGATATTTATTTATTTTTATTTTTTCTTCCCAAAGACTAAAATCATTTGCTCAACTAAGTACCGATCAAACTCGATGAAATTTGGGTAAAGGGCTTGGATTGATTGTGAATTTAATATTTTTAAGTTGGGATGGCCTTGGGTCAAAGTTCAGTCAGGCCCAAAATTTGAGGTGGGGGTGCTGAAGAACAGAAATCACAAAAATTATTCCTTTACGTGCCAGTCGATAGAGAATCAAATCAGCCTCTTATTTTAATTAGAAGGGAAGATGTGGGCGTTTTCCACCTTTTAGATCTTGAAAAAAAGCCCTATCTCCTGTTTCTCCCCTCTAAACTGAGCTAAGAAGTTAAAAATTCGACCATAGATATGTGTTTTTTGTGGTGTTCAACTTATCGTCCCCATTGCACCCCCTTGCAGCCCCGAACAAGCGGTTTTTGAGGCGGGGTTTCTTATTTTTTGAGTTTGCTCTACGCGTATCGTTATTCCAAATTGAGGTGAGAGGTTTTTAGATCCCCCTCCCCCAGTACCACAAAGCCTAAAAAAAAATGCTTTTTTGGTCAGTTTTTCTTAGGTTTTGAGTTTTTCCCTCGCATATCAGAATTATCACTGTTGGCAAATTACCAATTTCCCTCTTCGCAGAGGGATTTTAAAAAATGTAACTTTTTTGTTTTTTTAAGAATTTTTTGAAAAATTATGAAGAAGTTTTTTTTTAGAAAAACGTCCTTTTCGGATGGATGCATACATCAATTTTAGACGATTCAGCGCAATGTTTCAATGTTATCTCATCTCTCGTGACTGATTTTCCAGGGATGCTTATAGTATGAATTTTTCGTGATTTTTCAAAAATTTTTTACAACATGACCTTTGCACATTCAAAGTCGGTTTTCATTGCGTGTGACAAATGGTGAAAATTCGCCTGCAATGGTAATTCTGCGTATAAATGTGTAAAATAATTAAATTTTTTGGGTAAAAATTAAAAAAAAAATTGTTTTTAATTTTATAACAATTTTTGAATTTTGAGTCAGTTATGCCAGGTAAAAAATTTTAGTTGGAGAGCTGAAATTTTCACACGTCATTTCGAGGTCATTTTGCAACTAATGTAACTCCATCGTTTGCAGATTTACATGAAAAAAAAAAAAATTTGCTCCTTAGGATATATTGTACAACTTATTTAAGTTTATTGAATTTTATGTTGTATCACACTAAGAATCTGTAGAAAAAATACTATTTTCCATTAC
Organism: Ferrisia virgata; assembly: GCA_900060175.1. Classification (NCBI taxonomy): domain Eukaryota; kingdom Metazoa; phylum Arthropoda; class Insecta; order Hemiptera; family Pseudococcidae; genus Ferrisia; species Ferrisia virgata. The sequence continues at coordinate 22,239 of FIZR01017743.1, forward strand.
AGGATTTTCGCCTTCAAATCATAAATCAGGCAAATCTATCCTCACGTATGTCGTTTAGGTTGCTGCTTTTTCGGGAAAAATACCTGTGACATTCCACAAAACACCCGGCATATGTATTAAATTATTTAATGTATAATTTTTTTAATTTTTTTCCGAAAATATAAAAAATGTAATTTTAAACGATCCGAATATTTATGAGCAAATTTTTTTTTTGCCCAATTTCTGTCCAGTTATCGTGTCCATTTTAAAAACTGATCGCTAATCCAAAATCGATTTCGCGTTTTAAAATTAATCCATTTGAATAGTCACACAAACGAGTCATAAATACCATAAACGTAACGTCAAGCATCGCGTGTCCATTTTCATAAGCCGCTTCTTACACTTATAGCACCATTTCTGTATCCAAATTACCCAATTTTATACTGACCACGTTACTGCGGTATAATATGCCGTACCAGTTCGCGTTCCAATGAAAAATAAATTATTAACAAAAAGACACCGAACGATAAGGGATAAAAATAACCAACCACGTCATCGTTTTATATATACGCGGACCGACGATTTTCTATAACTGCCCTTAAATCGTAAACCAATCTCGTCACCACTCACACATATGCATATATCCGATGGTTTATACTTTATAGTACACGTAGCAGCTCTGTATGCCAATGCATCATTACCAGTGGGGGAAAAAAGTGGAAGAAAGAAAAAGAATAAAAACTATCGCACACATAATGTGAATCCTATATAGCATCGCAAAATGTCATAATGCTGACGGTTTTAAATGATGGTGGGATAACTGGTGTATTTTGTCAAAACGCGCGCGATTCCACGAGCACGAAATCTACCCAATAATTGCCACACGTCAAATGGGAAAACGAGCTGCACGTTAGGTATATATATATATATATACATATAAGCTATTATTTCTGTTATCTTTGGCTAACCATTACTACACCTCGTTGCCGTCTCATTTTCCAAATATATATATCGGGGCAAAGGGCACTCACTATATACTAACCCTTTTCCCCTCCTTGCAAATATACGAGCTAGTCCGATTGATTGGTACGCGTACGTTGTGGCCTTGTCATTCGTACACATATTTTCATTGCAATTTCAAACAATATAATATAGGGGAAATATGATAAATTGTAAATATGATAGCTATAATCGTTTTCGAGTAATTTTTCATTGTCCCGGCCGGCATTTCCACTTTATCGGCGGCCGCATTATGTACAAACGAGTAATTATTTTTTCAAATCCGCTCCGCTTCATTCAAATAAACTAACCTGTCGCGTCCTCTCTGTATGATTACCTACGTAGTTAGGTAGGTAGGTAGGTAGGTAAAGGTAGAGCCTATATTTGCAATAGATGAAAAAAAAAATTATAATACAAAATTACACCCTTTTAGTACAGACGCAAATGGCCAAAAATCAGCCTCCGTACCATCTGAATGTTGAAAGAAATTTTATGATTGATTCCTGTTCTTAGACGTCCAAATAACAAATTTAGTTTGGATGTCCATTTTTTCGATCCACTACTCATTCGAGGACCTACCCAATCTTTCTCAGAAACATCTCTCTATCTCCGCATATGTGGCCAATATCGAAAAATTTTTCAAACAAAATTTATAACTTAAAGTATTAGGAATATTTCGAGTTATGTGCAAAATTTCGCTCAGACCCTTCCCCCATCCCCTATTTTACAAATTACCTGTCAAAAACACAGCAAAAATCGATTATTTCTATTTTATATCAAAATTAGCTGACATATGGCCGTACTCGATAGGATCAAAGTTATTCAGAATCACAAACAGAATACATTTTATCGAAGTTTAGCAACTTTCAACCTCTGTCCACGATGTAAACCCCCCCCCCCCCACTTCCTTCATAACGTATAGCAACTTTCAACCTCTGTCCACGATGTAAACCCCCCCCCCCCACTTCCTTCATAACGTATAATAATAGAGTAGTAGAGGGTACCTATCAAATAAAACCCAGCAATTGGTAATATAATTATGAAATTTGGTATTATTAATGAGGGAGATGTATAAAAATCTCCTAGATCGAGAGGTATTCAATATATTCCATAGGGGAGGGGGACGGGGGATAAAACTTGAGGCCATCAGCCCCCCCCCATTTCCACTTGAAGTAATTTTCACGATTCTGGATCGACCTCGTAGAGCACAAATATTGTACTACTTTTAAGATCCGATGACGAGCAGTGTCCGAAATTCGGAATTGGAAGACTCCGCCTCGTGGTGTTTTTCGTGAAAAATGACTTTATAACTTTGTTTTTCTCGAATATTGGGAGGTACGAGGCTCAAAAATGGCTGCATATAAGTCCTATTTATTCGCTACTGTTCAAATATCATGCTTAAACCATCATGCGAACGCAAGTTTTCGGTGTAGAAGAGAAAAACCAAAGAATTTGTGGTGAACTGGGAGGCCAAAATTTTTACCAGTGCCTTTTCTGACCTTGAAGACCAATTTACATTGGATAGTTTGAAAATTACAGCTGGAAATCGATTCATCATTCTCAACTAATCATATTGTTTAAAAAATTGAAGTTTTTCAAACTTTTGGTCCCGAAAATTGGAGGTTTAAAAGAAATGTCGATGTTTTAGGTAGAATATTTGTAATAAGCATATAATTTTAATGCTTTTTGATACGTCGTTTACAATTTCACAAGAAAGCACGAGGAGGGGCAAGGCACCCTCCCCCCCCATATGGACTAGCAGAATTTTTTAGGATTTTGGGTACATGTGTTTAATAACGCACCTTGACGAGCACAATGAGCCAAAAATACCTTCCCTTGCCATTTTATATGGGTTTAATTCTTTTTTCACGTTTTTCTGCTGCACTGTATTGAAAATCGAGCAAAACTCAATGGTCAACTACAAAAATAAACTATTTCTGCGACCCTAAACTTGAAGTTCACATTTATGAATATGCATATGTTTTACGCTGACAAAATTTTTCAAGCTCATTATTTTTAGCTAAATCTCAATAACATTTGAAAATTATTGGCTTCCTGATGAATAAAATTTCATCTTGCAAAATTCGATCAACTTAAACAACCTTTGTGGAAAAAAATTACTTCCTGATGGATGCTGCAGATGCATCAAACAGGATGTATCGCGGTTTTCTTAAGTTCTGTATGGTGCTCGATACTTGACCAGGTCTTCCCTTCTCCCTTTTATTCCTTTAGTTAATAAGCTAGAATTCCTGAATTTTTCTCACATTTTCAGATAGTCGAGCTAAAAACTATCGCAGGTATTTTACTACTCTGTACAGAAATACAAACTTACATTCCCTCAGTAAGAAATATCATAGCCAACGTTCCGACGACAACTTAAAGTTGTCAAGTACGTACTCGTATCATCCACATTTACAACCATCTGTAGACGTAAATGGAAAAGAAAAACGAAATTCCTATAATATTTAAAATTTCCTTTGTTCGTTGAACTATTCGATACATGGAAATAGATTTCATGCAACATAACAGCGCGGATATGGTATACGCGTACGACGAATATGATACACCGTGTAAGGGGGCTAGATGTCTACAGATTCTCTAATCTTGTATTTGGAAAATATTCGCATAGTTGTACGTATTGTTCGGTAAGAAAAAAATACCTACTCGCTAAAAGGAATGTTAGAAATAATGACCTTAGATTTGTAATATAATATGCTACCACAACGCATCCTAAGTTGTACGTTGTAACATGTTTAGCGAATTGTTGAAATTCTTCAACTTCAAGTTGACAAGAATACTAACTATACATACGAGTATATATACGTACGAAACCAATACAGTGAATGTATCTAAAAGATGAAGATTTACAATGCATATTGCATATCTCAAGCTCCCCCAGACAGTGCCAACCTTCATCTTCGCATATACCAAATACCCATGAGCTATATCCATCAGTACGAATAGATGTATAGATGCTAATAGAAATCCGTGTGATCTGAATGTCAAAAGCAATTTTATGAGTTCTTAGACGTCCAAAGAACAAATATAGCTTGGGTGCCAATTTTTCCGATCCCTCCTTCCCCGAACATTCGCTCCTCTTTCTCCGAAACGCGCCTATCTCCTCACATATGACCGGTAATGAAAAACTTTTCGAATAAAATTTGGAATATTTCGATTTATTTGCAAAATTTTGCTCAGACCACTCTCCCACCCCGTATTTTGCAAATGGTCCGTCAAAAACATCCCAAAAATCGATTATTTCTATTTTACATTAAAATTAGTTAACATACGACGGGACTCGATGGAATAAAAGTTGTTCAGAATCACAAAGAGAATTCATACACACGAAAGTTATCAACTTTCAATCCCTATTTGCTGTAACTTGTATTTTGAGCCCTTAAAGACACTAGGAAGGCCCAATAGAAAAGCAGGAGGCTAAATTTTTAACTAGTGACTTTTTGAATCTTACTGACCAATTTGCACTGGATAGTTTGAAAACCCCAGCTGAGAGTCGATTCACCATTCTAAACTGGTGTTGCTGTTTTCAAAATAACAGTTTTTCAAATTTTGAGCTCCAAAAATTCAGAGTTTAAAAGAAGTGTTGTTGATATTTCAAATAGAATATTTTTAATCAGTATAACTTTTAAGGCTTTTTGATACGTCTGTCACAATTTTACAAGAAAGTCGCTTCGCGGAATCAGGGCTACACAAAAAGCATTTTAAAAGAGGATATGGTGAAGCACTATGTTTGAGGATTTCGATATGTTCAATATCCCATCTTCACGAGTACAATAAGCCAAAAAAAAACCTGACCATTTTGTGCGAGTATATTGTTATTTCTACTGCACTAACACTTTTTTTAAAATTATTTTCTCGTGTTTTGGAAAAATTTTACGTAAATTTTCTGAACATTTTCCAACTTTTTTCTCAGTTTTTTACAATACTTTGCGAATTTCATATTTATTGTACGCAAATTTTTGCATATACATATTTTCCAATAAGTTTTGCATTAATCTTGGTAAATTTTCTGTATTTTTTACGGTTTTCATAAATTTTCTGCAAGAGCAATTTTTTTTACAGTTTGGCAAAATTTTTTTGTTTTTTTGATGATTTTTCATGAATTACATACAGTAAACTTTTTATATTTTTATTCATTTTTGCAAGTTTTTTTTCCCAGTTTCCAACAATTTTTCGCAACTTTTTGACATTTTTTTTCTCTCATATTTAAGAAAAAGGTTCCATGTTTTATAACATCTTAATTTTCATAATTTTTGATAAATTTTTAATGCTTTTTTCGCATTTTTGTCAGCATTTTTACTCTGTTTTCAACCATTTTTCGCAATCTTTTCTCATATTTTACAACACTTCAACACAATTTTTGCTAAAATTTTTAAAGTATTTTCACATTTATGCCAAATTTTTTATTCAGTTTTGTTCATTTTTTCGCCATTTTCTTTCAATATTTCAAGAAAATTTTCATATTCATAACACTGATTCGTAATTTGCGTACATTTTTCATAAATTTTGGTCAATTTTTTTGTAGTTTTATGCGATTTTTGTCAGATTTTTCGCTCAGTTTTCGTTAATTTTTCGCAATTTTTTTTTCAGTATCTTGAGAAAATTGTCATACTTTCAACACTTCATCGTAACATGCGATAAACTTTTCATATTTTCATGCATTTTTTCCAATTTCTTTACTCAGTTTTTTACAATCTTTCTCATTTTTTCCTCTCATTTTAGAGTCATTTTCACTTACACTTTATCACAATTTATCTGTAACTTTCTGTAGGTACTTTTACGTAATTTTGTTCCCTTTCTTCATTGACTTTTTAACAATTTTTCAAGATTTCTTCCAATATTTTTGTTACCTATGCTTTTTATTTTTTCTTAAATTTTGCTAAATTTTTTGTACGACATTTTTTCAACAATTTTCAACCCTTTTTCTGGTATTTTCCTTAATCGTATAAAATTGATGCCATACATCCATTTCAACAGGGTATTCCTCAAAAAAATTTTCTCTATCAATTTTTTAAGAAACCGCAAAAAAACGCAATAAAGAATAGGAAATGGTGAAATTTTTCTAACAGTAATAGTTTTGCATATGAATACAATGTAAAATCGATTTTTTGAAAATATTAAAAGTTGGCAAACTTCGAATCAGCGTTGCAAATTTAAAAAATTGGGTTGATAACCTAAAATTTTCTCCAAAGGCGGACTGACTTTTGCTTTTTTTTTGAAAATCTGCAAATAGTGAGGTCACAATAGTTGCAGAGTTACCTCAAAATGAATTGTAAAAAATTTAGCTCTCTAACATAATTTTTAAAACTTGCAAAACTGCTTCAAAGTTCGCTATTTTCCAAACATTTTCAAAAAATTTAAAAAAAAATTTAAAAAAAAATTTATTAAAATGACCATTTTTAGGTGCACCTGAAAAAATCGGCTATGAGAGGTAAAATTGAATCATTACGCTTAATCATGTAAAATTAATCTCCATTTCCTTCATGGTTTTTCAAGAAAATTGTAAAAATACGCGAAAAGTGGCATTTAAAAAAAAATTTCTGAAAAAAGGGATAATGGTGGAAAATTTACCAATAATGATAATTTTGGGTATACACATATGTAATAATTCCATTTCTAATAAAAATTTTCAAAAACAAACCTGTTTTAAATTTTTTTTAATTTTTAAAATTTAGCAAACTTTAAGTCAGTTTTGCATGTTTAAAAAATTGAGTTGTAAAGCTAAATTTTTTACCACCTTATACTTAGATCATTTCGCAATATCGCGTCCCCGCCATTTGAAAGCAAAATTCGGCCCAACCTAATGTCTATCTTGAGTTTCAGTCAACTTTTCAATTTTCTCAAAATCAGTAAGTACTCGTATAATTTTTCGAAAATTTAACAATTGGGATTGTGTTGAAAAAAAAACCTCAATAAATTTTTAATTTTAAATATTTATAGTTACGAATCGTTATTTATTTCTAGTCATTAAAAATGTTTTGAGCTACCTATTATTGGTTATCGACTGAAAATGATACTTTTTATAGTTTCATGTAAATACCTACAATTTCTCTATTATTCAAACATCATACAAACCTAATTTTTATCCCTTAATCACGTTACTTACGTAAAACTCTTAATATTTGTGAGCTCGTTTGTATTTGAAAAAAAAAATAAGACTAATTGACATGTATATGAATAATAACAATATCTCATTTCTAATGAATAATTAGGTCAAGTTCCTAACAATATTTAATATATGCTTTACCCTTGAATATAATAAATTTTCACATTCTAAGTACCTAATGATAAATTATTATAAAAACATACGACTCGTATATCCATTGATCTACCCGTACATATTTTATGAATCATGGTACGTAGTACTTACGTACAATGTACGTGTACCAAAATGTAATTTAGTGATAATAATTCGAGCACTAGACCTACATAGAAAAATAATATTAAAAAAAAAAAGTCACTTACCAATATAATCGTCGTCTAACGAGCGATTCGATTTACTGGCAAATATTACGTTGGTCGGCGGGTACTATACGTTATGCGCTCATACGACAGTATACGAGGAAGAGAGCTGAAACATACGTAAATTCATTCAAATAATAGCTACTATAAGTCGAGGAAAAAGCTAAACCACTGTTAAAAAAAAAAAAAAAAAGAAAGAAAAAAAAACACCACTCGCAAACATATACCTTATATACGTATAGTATTTTGGCAAGTACCATAATGTATATAAAAGTTGACATAATTACAAAATCGATCATTCAGGGTCAAGGCGTGGTATGTTAAACGTACGCGGGGAACCCAAAAAATAAAGACGAGAAAATCGAAGAATAAAAATTAAACGAGAAAGTTAAAGTTGTAAAAAAATAATAACGTTAACGTTGGTAGGTAGGTTGGTGGGTAGAGACTAGAGAGAGAGAGAGAGAGAGAGAGAAAGAGGTACCTCATATACAACCAGCTAAAGTAAAAAATAAAAAAAAAAGTGAAGAATTATTTAGGTAAGTGGAAAACATGGTAGGGGGATGGAGTAACGAATTACGACGACATTTATTGTAGCGGTAAAATTACAGCGAGCGAAAACGAGCGCCTCCGTTCACCGAAGCAAAGCAGACGTGGTAATTTGTATAGGTAGATGTGTGTATACAGTCTATATAGTAGATGGGTATAATATACACACAGAAGAAGACGTAATGGGAGAAGAGATACAAGGTGGTGAACTAAATAGACGTATTAAAATTTCAAAATATGCCACTTTAACGCGAAACCGTAGACGAAGTGGTAAATAATTTTCTAATAACAATGAACATCATCGTGGTAGTATCTACGTATATAGGTAAGCACTATAATATAGTGATAGGAGTACAAAAAAAAAAACACATGTTTTCATTTTTACTATGGCGTATCGTGGTTGGAAAATTGCTAGCGGAGGGCTTATTTTATTTTAAATTTCCGTCAAAATAGATTGATTATATCGTACCCCTTTGTATTACTCTCTTACTCTTAAGTTAATACCATTCAATGAATTGAAAGTAACTTTACAGCACCGCACCGGGGCTAAAAAGCAGTTAAAACGTATAGTAGTCTCGAGGGAATTGATGAAGCTTCGCCGCAGTTTGCAAGAAAATAGAGGAAATTGAGGGATTCCCAGACACATAGTTGATATACGAGTGTGCGGAGAAGCCGTTTAATTGAAATAAACCAAAGCAATTTTATCGTTTTCGATTTTAGTAGCTAGCTAGCTAGTAGGTTAGGCACTATACTAACATGTACTTTGTGTATTAGCTTGGATCTGGAAACAGTTAGGTTGTAGGTATCCAAACCTACTCGTTTCTTACGACTACGTACTCGTGTATGTTGTAGGTATAGCCATAGTAGTTCAGTCAAATTAGCATTTAATAATGGAAAAATTAATGGCCAAGATTTTTTTTCGCAGCATTGTAGTATACCACCCCCTAAACAACATGTCCAAAATCGGAATAGTGCTTCGTCCCCAATTTCCTCATTTCTGCCCCAAAAACAGTTTTTTTTTTTTACCAATAACTTTGTCTAACTTTATTCATAAACGCGATAGAGAAAAAAAGTCGGATCAAAAAATGTAGCTTATCAAATTTTCAATAAAAAAAGTTATCATATATTTTTTTCGAAAATCGACTGAAACCCTTTAAAATGAGTTTGAAAAGGATCCGTCATCCGCTTATATGATGTTCCGCGTAATGTTTCTATCGCCTGGCGAGAGCCAGCGGCCAACGTTCGCAGACACGCGGACTCAATTCTCTATCAGCATACCTAAACAGGGGATCTGCAAACGGCGAGGTCACAATAGTTTCAAAATGACTTCAAAATGAAGTAGTCAAAATTTCAGCTTTTCAACTCAATTTTTTCAATCTGTAAAACTGACTCAAAGTTAAAAAATTTTGAAAAAACTGAAAAATAAATGGTTTTTGAACATTTTTTCTATTCAAATTTAGAATGATCGGATAGTATGTTTTTACCATTATCTTTTTTTTTTTTTTTTTTTTTTTTTTTATTTTTTTTTTTTGGTGTTTTCCACAATTTTTTGGAAACTTTTTTTTTTTTTTTTTTTTTTTTTTTTTTTTAATGCTATATTTTGCAGTTTTCCACAATTTTTTGGAAACCTATGAAGGAAATATTTTGAAAAACACCTCCCTGAAATGAATGGATGGAGGCCTACCGAACGAGGGAGGTGAGGGGAGGATGCCTCCCCCGTTCGGGAGTTGTAAAAATTGAGTGAAAGTTGTAAGAAGTTGGAAAAAATGAGAATAATGGAATGGTCGAATCAGTGACGATTTTATTGCGGAGCCTTTCTGGATTTGTGTCCACAATGACCGATTTTTTGTTTTAGTTGAAAAAAAAATTATTAAAAATGTTTTTTTAACCAAAAATGTACGTTTGTACGTGCTAAATAAATTTTTTTAGCTATGAAACTAGCTTTTTTGCAAAGTTTTGGGAAAATTTAGTTCTTATGCTACTCATAAAATTTTGAGAAATCAGTTTGAAAATTTTGAAAGTTGATAAAGTTGGTAAAATTGGTTGGTAAATTAGAAGAAAAAATCTTTTTAATAAATTTTAACCCCTCCCCCCACCCCCGAGCACATCGCTTGGGAAGGTCACTGGCATAAAAACATTCATGTTTGCATAATTTTTTATTGAAAATCTTTCAGTAATTCAAATTTTTTTCATTCAAGAAATCAGTTGGAACTTTTGAAAGTTGATAAAATTGTTAAAATTGTTTGGTAAATTCAAAGCTCTCACTCCTCCCCCCTCCCGGAGCACATCGCTTCGGAAGGCCAATATGAATGGAGGACATCAATTTTAGATGGTTAAATGCACTATTTCAATTTTACCTCCCATAGCTGATTTGGTGTTGAATCAGAAGAGGATATCAACGATCCAGATTCAGATAGTCGTGAAAACTACGATGAGAAATTAAAGTAATTTTAAAATATTACATGCATTGTGTACCTTTATTCAAACAATAATTACTTTAACATGAGGTAACATTGCATTTAGTCCATTTAACTTGTTGAGATATGCTGAAAAACAATTGAGCCCGCGTGTCCACGAACGTTTACCGCTGGCTCTCGCGACGCTACAAAAACATTACGCGGAACATCACGTTGAAGCATAACGCGTCCTTTTCAAACTCATTTTAAAGTGTTTCAATCGATTTTCGAAAAAAATTTCTAATAACCTTTTTTATTGAAAATTTAACCAGCTACATTTTTTGGTTCAACTTTTTTTTTCTATCGTGTTTATGAACAAAGTTAGGCAATGTTATTGGTAAAAAAACCTGTTTTTGGGGGACGAAGCACCAGTCCGATTTTGGCCATTTTTGGATATGTTGTTTATGGGATGGTGTACTACATACAATCCTGAGAAAAAAAATGTTGTCGCCAATTCTTCTGTCAATTCGTCACTTTTTGCGCTAGTTTGACTAGACTATAAAGGTAAACTTGATCCAGTTCGCACATCTAAGTACAGGTACTGAAAGTTTTTTTTTCCACCCAAATTTTAAGGACCTAGATATTTTCTTTTTCTTCTTGTACAAAATACGTATATCTTATGCCCAGTTAAAACACCGATGCAAAGTAGCAACTAATTTTAATTTCGTCAAAAGAGACGGGCAAAAACTAAGTAAGGTATATATTTCGTAAGATGAAAACGGATCTATTTGGGGAAACAGCGAATTGCAACGGCGAAAACGAACGCGAAAAACAAGCCAAAGCAGAAAAACTTTTAATAGCGAATTCTCGTAATTAAAAGCGTGTTGTTAAATTGATTATTATGCGAAGCGAATTGTAGCGCGAATGAACCAAGTGTCGAGCGAACTTGTCGAGTAGTATAATTTTTTTTGCGCTCTCTTTTCATGTTGTATAGAGAGTTACCTGCCATGTTGCTGCTCATCGTGATGCTCGGCAAAGGTAATGAGTTAATGCTCAAGTCAACGAGCTTGACGACGTAACTAATTTCGGAAATGGAGTTGAAAACTTTCGTTTTCATTAATATTCGCTACTATAAAATGATAACGTATACGTAAGTGTTTTTCAAAATTTTACGCCGGGAAAGAAGCGTCTCGTTGTGCCGAGGCGGCTCCGGCTGGCTTCGGTATGAAGAAATGTCTTCTTATTCGTTTTCATCTTATACAAGAATGATGAAAATGAATTAAATAACATAATAGAAATGAAATTAATTTGATGAAGATGTACCTACTACCTACTGCATAACGTGCGACTGCTACGTAACAGGACTGAAATGAGTTCGATTTTCAGAAGAGTGTACATTATTTTTCCTTTTTGGATTGGATGATCGCTGGTGAGAGGTGGTGAAAGAGGGGATGAAAGTTTCTAATGCTATTTAAATATCTAGGATTGTAACTCGAATACGAATGTATATTTTGTACTGAATGAGAGTGCAATATAATGCGATCCGTCTAAGGCTGTGCGATGTGATAATTATATGCATATGGTCGAATAAAGATTTTCTTTCTGCGAAAATGCTATTTTCATTCACTTTGTAGTCTAGATTCTGGTAGGGATTTTATTGTTACTTGAGGGTGAAGAAAATTAAGTTCTAAGATACCTTCCCTCGAGTTAAAAATGCGATGTTGCTGTACTTTGTGATGGTCTCATTTAAGGCAAGGTGCTAGCAAATTGTTTGTTTTTTTTTTTTTTTAAATAACTCGGTCCCTGTGGATTCTACGTGAAAAATAGTTCAATGATAAATTAAAAAATATCGTATTTCCTACAAAAAAGGTCATTATTATTGTATTGTGGTATGGTGAGAAATATGCGTTGAGCATTTACATCTGTTTGTTATAAGATTGGCTTTTTTTTTTTGCAAATATCTCGATTTGTATCAATTGTATATAAAAAATATCCCTAATCAAAAATGAAGAACTTCAAATTCCATCTAAGAACGATGTTTTTAGAGGCTTTAATTCAATTACAGGTCATAGGAGTGCTTAGGAAAAAGGGCGAAGAAAATGAGCAATTTATTTATTCCTAAAGATCATTTTTTAGCAAGTTTTCTATGTCATATTGTCATTGAAAGCCAGGCTATTACGGTCTATCATCAGCCTAGGAGGGGGGTAGGGGGGAATATCAAAAAAATCCATTTTGGGGCCTTAGACAACCATTACTATAATTTTTGGCCGTGTCATATATTTTTATTTTGTATTTATTTTTTCTTTCCCGCAACTAAAAACCAGTTGCTCAGCTCGATACTGGCAAAAATCGATTAAATTTGGGAAACAGGGTTAGATTTGCAGCGATTTTCAGATTCTGAAGTGGGAATAACCTAGGATCAAAATTCAGTTATGTCCGAATTTGTGCGAGGGAAGTACTGGGGGCCAAAAATGACAAAACTTGTTAGTTTTTAAAACAATCAAAAGATAATCAAAAGTTGTGTATCTTATCCAAAAATCAGCCTTTTACGTCAATTGGGAGAGGAGAAGTGAGGGTGTTTTTCCATTTTTGACTTTGAAAAAGAGTTGTTTTTCCCCTATCTCCTCTCCTTCGCCTTAAAATTGAGCTAGGAAGTGTATGTAGACTTGTAGGAGTCGTAGATGTTCCTTTTGGAGATTTTGACTTTTCAGGCCAATAGCTTCCACCCCCTTACCACTCCAAAAATGTGGTTTTTTGGGTGAGTTTTCTTATGTTATGAGTTTGTTTCTTCGCAAAACTTCCCTCCAAATTGAGCTGGAAAGTTGAAATTTGGTTTGTAGACTTACTATATAGGTCCTGGATGTGTATTTTTGGGGATTTTGACTTTTCAGCCTCATTGCAAACGCCTCTCCCTGCTCAAAAATTGCAAACAAATTCTTTGAAAATTATGTTTTTTCTTCTGATTGGGAAGGGGTGGGACGGAAAAGTTGAAAAATCGAAACCTGTGAAAGCCCATGTAAGAATCTGGTTTTATGATATCATCTCACTATTTTTGTTGGACAGACAATTTTAAAATAACCAAAAATTGTTTGAAAATTCAATTTCTTCGTCGAAAATCTTGAAAACTACATGCTTAGATGAAAAAAAATTATTTTTCCTTGATTTTTGGCATAACCGTGACTCAAATTTTTATTTATCCGTCTTCTCATTAAATGGTATTGCCCGAAAAGTATAGCGAAATGCCCTTGATCTTAGATTATCAAAATTTTCACGAAACATCATTGGGTGTGACGATAAATAAATTTCAGGATCAAAAAAAAATTCCCCCACTCCACCTCCTTGCTCAGAATATCGAAAAAGTTGTTTTTTTTTTTGGAAAAAAAAAGATTCTCTATTCACGCGTATCGCAAGAAAAATTATGATTTTAATCTAAATGTTTAAAGGGATAATCGGGTCTTTCAACGTGAATTTTTACAAAAATTTTTTACCTCACGGGGGAGGGGGACATGAAAAAAAAGTTTTAATTGCTGCAACTGCGTACCCTTGGAGATTTAATGAAAATTTTTTTTCGCCAAAGTATGTGTTTTGATGACTGTAATTTGTAGAATTTTTTTTCAATTTACTTTTTAGATTTGAGCAGTTCTCAAAAATTTTAAAAATGCTCAAAAATACGTTTTTCTTAGAAATAATGGCTAATATGCTAAAAATGAATAGAAGTAAAGTTGTTTAACTCAAAATTTCGTATCAGATTTCGTCATTAAAATTTTGGCTGAAGAACACGATTATAGAATTGTGGACATGGACCTATGCGGGGGGGGGGGTAAAGGTTTGAAATTCGAACTAGAAGTTTGAACGAAAAATAAACGACTGTATTTAGCGTGTCCGAATTTTTCAGCCCTAAATGTTTTTTTAGGAATACTCGATGATATTTTGCGAAAATTTTGAAAATTTGAAATCAAGGACATTTTGCTATACTCATCAAGGAATACCCTTTAAGTCACTTTAAAAGCTGAAAATTTCGTTCCGGGGTTTTTGGACATATTTTTTTATCTAGGATCTAGCTAAGTTTCGTTCAAATCGAAGCCAGACAGTAGAAAAAATTCCCTCGTACGAAAGAAGCAGAGAAAATACGGTAGCTACAACAAACTTATCATTAAAAATTAGCAAGATATTTGCGATACGTCACGTGCAATTCGTACATCCAATTATAAAAATTCATTTTACGTAACATAGGTGTACTAGGTATAAAGGTACACACGTATAAGAGTCTATAAAATGGCCTAAACTGAAATGAAAGCCGCTTTAAGCGTAAAATTTCCACTATCGAATTAAAGCCGTATTACAAAATCTTTGACCTTAAAATCGCCCCCAAACAATCAACAAGTTCCATGTGCAAAAAGCATCGTATACTCGTTGTATACATATGGCAAACTGTTGGCGAAAATTCCAAGCTTTGTGCAAAAGTACATCGTAAAATTTTGTAAACGTTCGTTTTTATACGACTCGCCTTTTTTTTTCTTCTTCTTCTTCTTCTTCTTTGTACTTACGTATAAGTGAAAAATAAAAATAAATACGATTGCGCGTAAATATTCGCAATTATTCGATATTTATTGTACGCGTATCGAATCTTGTTAGTGCGCTCGGTACTCGTATTTTGTCGCGGTATGCTACGTAGGTAGGTAATACGTATTACATGGCTAGGTACTTCTACTTACGTACTCGTATCTACTACCTCTTATACTCTTTGGCCTCGTGTCTGTTATAATAACAAACACTTCTTTTTTATGATTGCCAGCTCCGGCGAGAGTTCATCGTGCGTTATCCCAGTCGTAAAAACCAACTTCTATGTGGTTCACGTGGGACATCTCATCGTGTATTACGCGATAGAGCTGCATTCGCCTTCGTTCTATTTCAAAAACGGTATCGTAGCGTTCATTTTTTATATACTTTATATAACTAGCCTCTTTAGTATTGTTGCCAAAAAAAATATATGGTACATATTTCAGCATCTCGTTTGTCACAAATATAACATTGGTATAACTATCTAGCTAGGTATCTTATGAAATTTTTTCGACTGCAATTTTACTACTCGTCGTACCTTACGATGCGAAAATTACTCGTAGGTATCTATGAAGTAGGTATTTGGTTGTTAGTACTTACGATCCAGCTATTTGTCGTATCACGAGTAAAATATACGTACATTCGTATTTGTGAAATGCCGGTAAACTTAATATGAAAACTCTCCGAGTGGATTATTTTATTCATAATCATTGAATAACGAATTCATTACACCACATGCAACATTTTTATTCAAGTTGGAATTGTTCATTTTTCACGAATCAGTCTCTTCTAATGACATAGTGTTCTGTAATGTTTATTGAAAAAGTACGAAAAAATGATGCATAAATTTGTCGACTACTTTGGAGAAGGGGGAAAGGGATGAAAGGAAGCAAAAATTACTCCCCAAAAAATAGACAATCGATTATAATACTACTTGTGTTATAATATTAAGTGTTGTGTAACGATTTTTTTTTAATTTTGGAGCTTGAAATTTAAGAATAACTTGTAATATTTAAAAACTTCTGCTGGGTATGGATTTATGGCGGTTTAGCCTTGAATTTCTCTTTTCGGGTCATTTCAAAAGGGTTTATCTGTAATTTAGAGGGGTAAATCGTATTAAGATGATATAATTCCTCGAAAAAAAGGTCAAGACTCCTCATCCTTCCTCTGTTTTCTCCGTTTGTATAATTAGGGTTTATTTTTAATTATCAACTTTCGTAGTCAATGAGAAGCATAAAAGGAGTTGGGGGATTTAGTACTAAACGGAGGGTGGATGCAAAGCCATCACATAATGAAACAGAAAAATAGCATAAAATGAATATCTATCTAATTTTCCTGAAAAATGTTGGACGGAAGGGGGAGTAAAGCCATCAATTTCTGATTTCTAAGCGGTTTTACGGATTTAGTTTTGAACTTTGTTAGGGGTTTCTTTCATAAATTCAAATTCAAGGTTCGTACAAATATTATGAAAATTTTAATAATTTTTATTGCATTTAAAATAATTTAAGCTATCTTTTCTAACAATTTTTATAATTTTTTGTTAATTTCCTCAAAATCTTAGTAAACTTCACAAAATCGTCCTATTTATATGATGCTGAGCGCACACGAAAAAATTTCCCTGGAGAGTGGGAGGGGGGAGGATACTTCGACAGATATTCTCGTTTAAGAATAAGCGAAATACCCTTGATCTCAGATTTGTAAAATTGTCACAAAACATCATTGGGTTTCTCTGTAAAAAAATTAAAGGCGAATAAAATTTCCCCTGCCCCACCACCCCCTTGTTCAGAATATTGTAATAACTTTTTTTTGGAGAAAATTCTGTATTCACGCGTATTTGAGGAAAAAAATTATGATTTAGTTCGAATGTTTAGAAGGGTTATGGTTTTATCGACATGAATTTTTCCAAAATTTTCCACCCCTATTTGAATTACTGCAGCTGTGAGCCCTAGAGAAGTACGTAAATGTATTTTTCATCTAAAATAATTTTTAGAAGTTTTTTTCAATTTTTCTGAAGATTTGACCGTTTTTAAAAACTCAAAAAATGCTAAAAAATGCGTTTTTCTCAAAAAATAATCGCTAATACGCAAAAATGAACAGAGATAAAGTTGTTCAGCGTAAAATTCTATATCAGATTACGTCATTAAAAATTTGGTTGGTGTAAAAAATTGTAGATATTGTGGGCAAAGGAACGTGGGGGGGGGGGGGAAAGGGGCGAAAAACAAACGAAAGATTTGAACGAAAAAGTGGGCAAAGGAGGGGGGGGGGGGGGTAAAGGGTCGAAATACAAACGAAAGATTTGAACGAAAAATGAACGCCAGGTTCGTATTTTGCGTGTCTGAATTAATCGAAAAGCTCTCCTTTCTTAATTTTTTGACCCACTTTCAACACGAGAAAAAATAGAAATTTAGTGCCAAAAAGTTAATTTCAAGTACGGTAGCAATTTTGATATAAATACCGAAAAAAAATTTATAACGAGAGAGTTTTGAAATTTTTTATGTTCACTCTATGTCGTACCGAACTTTCGGGATCTTATTTTAGGGCCGGGCAAATCTCCCTCAAGTTTGGGGCAATACCTGAATTGGTAATGTTGGTGTCGTTTTCGCATAAATAGAACCCCCTGAATACTATAGTGAAATTAGGTTAATTATTTGACCTCAATTAACACCTAATTTTGGGAATTGTTATCGGTGTAAAAAATTGGTGGTAGCTCTGTACCAAAAACAACGTATTAATTGAGGTCAAATAGTGAACCTGACTTCATTATCGTATTCAGAGAATTCGATTTATGCGAAAACAATATCAACGTCGCCAACCTAGATATTGTCTCAAATGGGGGGGGGGAGGGTGCCGTTCAATTTTATTTAGTTTTTTTTTATTTCAGCCAAAACTAAAGATCATTTGCTCAGCTCGATAACGACCAAAATCGATCAAATTGAGGACTAGGCTTAGACTGGTGGCAGATTTGATATTCTGAATGTGGTGGAAGGGGGATTGGTTAACTTTGAATAAAAATTCAATTATGTTCAAATTATTGGGGGGGGGGGTAAAATGGAAAAAATTGTTCGTATTTGAAACAATCGATAGAGAATCAAAAGTTGTATACATATCTAAAAATCATCCACTTCAATCAATTAGGAAGGAAGATATGAGAGGAGGGGTACCCTTTTGACCTTGAGAAAAGAAACTGTCCCACGTATATCTATCTCTCCTCAAAATTGACCTATGAGGTTAAAATTTGGCAAGTAAGTTTAACAAAGATTCGAGATGTGCCTTTTGGGTGTATCAAATTTTTGGCCCAATTGCACCCACTCACAGCTCCAAAAGAGTGTTTTTTTTCGTTGTTTGTTTTTTTTGAATTCTTCCCACTTGTATCACCTCTTTAAATGGAACCAGAAAGTTGGAATTTGGCATGTAGGGGTTTGAACTATTCATTCCGATATCTATCTGTATCCCCCTACCACTGAACGAGAAAAAACATCGCAGATCAGTTTTTTTCTTCCACGAATGGATAATTCTCTTATCTAATTTACTTCAAGAAACGCAGGCTCAAAATGCAACACATTGCGATGCTTCTTTTGAATAATCAAGCTGAAAATGAAATTCTTTTACGAATTGAACGTCGTCGTCATGGAGGTCCTCCCTATTTATTTTTTAGCTCCAACTACTCCCTCTGCTTCCTTCCTTCTCCTAGTTTTTTATTTTTTTTTCTGTTTTTTTCATTAATTTTAAAATCGTCGGTTTCGTATACGAACCCGTGGAAGGAGGGGGGATGTTCTTCTATGAAATAATGCTGGTTAAAAATACTCGAATTGGGTAAAACAATAGAGAAAATTAAATTTTTTTAGTAACACGATCATATTATTTAAAAAATACTCGTACGTTACGTGTCTAATATTCAATGTATAGCTCTACTCGATGGTTTTTAACGATATGTCCAAGCTAAGGAACTATTTTCAGCATGGCATTGATAAGATTTTACAAAATCTTAAAGAATACGCTGTTACATTAGATAGGCGTACATCTTTCTAGAAATTAGGTTCGGTAGAGCTATTTCGCTCGTTGATACGATCCTTGGGTTCTTGGTGCGATTCGTTGAGTCAAAAGTGTTTGAAACAGTATGTAACGCTGAGGTTCTTTCTTCTGTGTTTTGGTAAATTTTATCGTCGAAAAAAACAAAAAATATAATATAATACTTATAACGAGGAAAAAATTTGCTACGATAGGTCGACTCATTATCTCACGCACCATAAAACAAACATCATCGTTTAAGATGGGTTTCTTTTGATCGCGATGCGATGTTTGTTTACTATGTTTACGGAGACGTACATTGTACAAGTGTACTCGGTACACTTGTGAAGAGGGCACGGTACAAGGTGCGGTGATGGGGGCGGACGAAGGATGTGCGAAGAGCACGAAGAACAAATGCATCTCTACGTGTTCGCGGTTGGAGCTCTAAAAGATAATAATTTTCAGTCGCATATTTTGCTGTGTAGTATGAAAAAAAGGAAAAAAGTCGGGTTTCCCGCCGGTGCGCGGTACTGCATGCATTTCTACAAACTGTGGGGAATCTATCATAATATTTGGTTTTCGTCATTATTCATTTATTTTATTTATACCGCGCGTTTATGGTTACGACGAAAGGGAGGGTACAATACCGAATGAAAAAATAACAAGCGTAAAATAAATTTAAAAAAGAATAGGATTATGTTGTGTCGGGCGGGCTGCAGGTTGATGAGGGGTAGGTAGCTAACAAAACGGATGTGGTTCAATGAATGGAATTGTGTAGATTGTTGGTGACAGCTGGAGAGGTTTCATTTTTCATTTCTTACGTTATTTTCTCAGTTAGTTACTCGAAATAAAAAAAAATTTTTTCCTTCCACTTGCATTTAAATGTTCCTTTGCTTTGCCTTAAAACACAGATGGATGTAAAAAAAAAAAAAAAAAACCCCAACTAGATGGCAGATGGCGTGTACGGGGTAAGACTTATATAATCATTTGTAGACATATAGAAGGATTTTTGTAACGTCGATTGCTCGCCTAAACTGATTGGCTTGGCGAAGGAAAAAAATTCCTATCAACGGACGAAGAGTAGTCCGCAGCAGGTGTAAAGTAACTTATACGAGTAATTCCGAGGCATTTAATTGCTTAAGCGTTAATTTTGGCAATTTGCAAAATCATTAATTTCGGTCACCGTTAAAACCGCATTCGGCCGATAAATTTTATAACGTGGTAATAAATTCAGTATGCAGAAAACCATTTCGACAGTTAATTATTTATAGCGAAGATAATTCCGTTACGATATTTTACTCGCAGTGAATACGCGTTTACAAAGGTTACCCCTCGTACACGTATATTTTCCAATTTGACAGCGGGTGAATTTCGTTACTACGATGTAATTACTCGTATTTCTCTCGAGCTATAACTAAACTGATACTGATCCGAATTTTTTTTTTCATTCGATCGAAAGAAGATGAAACGTGTAAGGTGTGCATGAGAATTATATATTTTTGATCGTGATTTCTTCGAAGTGAACTGAATTTACATTGATAGGTTGAGAAAATATTGTAAAGCTGAATATCCCGGAAAAAATTTCAGTTAATGTGCAAAGGCTAGTTGATTGATGGCTTCACAACTCAACAATTCACAGTCAGTGTTTTCTTCGACGTTGAAAAAGCATTCGATCGTATTCCATTTCAAACAATTTTAAATGCTCTTCTCAAACTTGGCTTAAGAGGCAACCTACCTTGCTTCATTTCAGCCTTTCTACAACATCGCACCTTCAGAATAAAAATAGGTAATGTACTCTCCTCAGCACATAATCAAGAAGTAGGCACTCCACAAGGAGGAGTCATTAGCCCCTTCATCTTTATTCTTGGACTAAATGACATTTTTTCAGAAATTAAAAAACCTGTACAATATTCTTTATTTGCTGACGACCTTGCTATCTACCTGAGGGATAAATCACTCTCAAAAATTCAGCATACACTTCAGTTAACAATAAATCGCCTACAAAATTGGATTGCTGACAAAGGACTTAGTTTTTCAGCTGAAAAAACTGTTGTGTTGAATTTTCACAC
>FIZR01017745.1:0-16368 GCA_900060175.1 Ferrisia virgata
ATATTCTAAAATTATCCTTTTGAAATGATCTTTCTACAGATCTAATATGAATGAAACCCAATCCACAATAATCTATCAATAGATTCAATAGTAAAATTAAAAAATAATCTTTCTATAGATTAAAAATTCAAAGCAATCAATAAGTTCTTAAAAACTTCGAATTTCAATAGTCAACATCAAGAAATACGCAATTGAATACATCTACTCGTTTAATTTTTGTAAATACTTGCTTAGGCCTAAATGGCATTCGTTACTTGGAAGTAACATTTCAAATACATCTAAAGATCGCCTATCGGCTGCGTTCAAGTGGATCTCTAAATTTTAATGTATAGAAATAGGTATCATCACCTTTATGTGGGTGGTTAGTGGGCTTCCCTTACCATTCATTCTTCTTTCCAGATTTCTCTGTTTTGCCTAAACGAACCTATCTTATTTCCTGAACCTATTTCTACAATCTATGTTTCCACAAGTCTCATCCTTTTACCATATTCCTAAAATAGACATCGCTAATCTTCGCTCCTCATAAATTTATTTATTATCCTACCTATAACCACACCACACTACTCTATTGTAATGTATCGTATGGTACTACTTGACTAGTAACTAGAACTATCTAGTACCTACTTTGTGCAACTTGAAAAGGTACACACCGACCTAGCTAGCTACTAGCAGCTACTAGCTAGGAGTACATACAAACCTGCACACTTGGTGAAGTACCGTACCTGTGTACTTTGCCTTCATTTTACTATACCGTCCGGTATATATATAGTCGACTTTTTTACGATTACAACCGGTTTTGTAATTTTATTTATTTCGTACCTCGTTACCTACCTGCCTACCTACAAGTGGAGAATTTAACTATCACGTCACGTCGCGTCGCATTCGTCGTCGACATTCGAGAAATAAAAATTTCATTTTTATTTTCGTACTTGGAATGATACGATACGACAAATCGACGAAAAAGGGATTAAAAACTAATCGCGGCTGGTTTTCTTTTCGAAGGGCACTCGGGCAAAACTAGTTGATTCGTAGTTTTATTCCCAGTCCTGATGCGTGTAAGGGAAATTCTGTCAAAAGTTGGACTGAAATTTAAATTATTGACGCGCGTTAAATTTTTTCCGGTGCCACTGTGTGTCGATGTCGTTCGTTGTGTAAGCTTACATGTCTCACACACACTACCCAGTACATGTGCGTGTGCGTGTGCGTGTACCTGTACGTGTAATCGCGTGTATAGTTTTCAAAGCGTAAGCTATACTCGGACTGGTAAATTTTCGCTAATTAGCGACACTATCGCTACGTGTGCTCGGTAGTTAAATCGGTTTGCCTCGTTAAGTCGTGTCGCGTGTCTGACTCCAGATTTTTATCGCTATCTCTAGACTTACGAGTGCTCGAATGTGTCGCGCGACTTTCGCGATTTTTAGCACTCGATTACGAGCGTATTTTACGAGGCGAAACAACACGACGAATTTCGCGGCGATTACACGCCAAAAAACAAACACAAACTGGTACTATGTACCATGTACCATGTACCATGTACGTACACGTAGGCTAAACCGTAGTAATAAACGTTGTCATGTCAGAGTCAGTTCAGTGTACTCTCAGTACGCCTAGAGCAGTGTGTGAAAATTATCATCGTATTTTTTCGTCTCTCTATTATTCCATTGCAGAAAGTCCAAGCGCACAGACTATATGTACATATTTTTAAGCATACCCTACATAATTATGTGGTGGTAGTAGTAGTAGTAGTAAATATTCGATTTTGAAATTTACAAGCGCGTGTGTCGTAATGAAAAGAATGATGGAAATTTTTTTTTTTAATTACCACGAACGACCCTCGATTCGGTCCGTCATTGCTTCTACCCGATCTGCAAAGTTGAAACTGCTTCAATACATTTTAAACGCATCCGAAGCTGTTTTGAAGCAGTTTTAAAACCGTTTCAATACAAAAAATACGGTTTTGAAACGGTTCGAGACAAAAATAATACCGTTTTCAAATGGTAACAAAAATTCGACCGAAAATTATAAAATGTAAACATTTTATGAGCCGAACTCGTGTTTCGAACATATTTATGGCGATATCGAAGGGTAGCGGTGAGCCTAGGCGGCTAAAATTTTTACCAGCGAGTTTTCAAATCAAGGCGACCATGGTATAATAATTATGGTTTGCACCACGAATACATTTACGAAAACTTGTCGCAGTTTGTACTCGAAGCTTATACCACCACCAGCACCACCACCACCGTTGCGTTGGATGTTTTAAGCACGATGAACCGTACGTTTTCGGTGATTTTACTAACAAACTTGCCTTTGCGAATCATTACAAAACCAACGAAATTTAAATTTCGCATTTAAACGAATGCGAAACGTCTATGCCTAGTTATTTTTTTTTTTTTTTTTGCCCCGAAAGCGACAGTTACAGTTCGTTATACGACCTTGACTACCTAGTACGGTACAACCTATATCTAAGTATGTAGCTTATTACTATTGACGTAAAAATGAAAGTATAATCAAAAACGTGATCAAAATCAAAATTAAAATCCAAATTTTTTGAAAAAAAAAAAAAAAAAAAAACAAAACAAAACAGAAATAACGTGTAATCAAAAAATCCAGAACTCCAGCGACAGCGTAAAAGTCGAATGAAAAAATAAAAAACTCGTATACTTTATTCGAAACCGATGATGCGGAAATGTACGCGTCGCGTGTCGTGCAAACGATGTCAGTGGCTACGAAACTGAGCGAGCAAATTTTGAATTTTTGCGTAATTTTTTTCATTTTGCGGCGATAGAACTCGAATTTCATCAAATTTTCTTCATTTTGATCGGATAAAACAGTACGGGTTTTCAGTGTCGCAAGTCTCGCCATTTTATAGCGTCGTCGTATCGCAATATGGTACTATTCTGACATTGGGGGGATTACGAATGGTAAAAATTTTTTCCATTTGCTTCATCTAAACTGTAGCTCTAGCTGCGCTCGAGACTAGGTAGTACCTGAACCACAAACTTAGTCGTATATGAGTGAAAAATTGTTCGAAATTTTCGAGGTCGAGGAGGTCTGTAATTATGGTCCGCGTCTTCGGTTCTTAAAAAAAGGCCCAAATACAAAGAATGAAAGGTGCAAAAACGAGACATTTCACTGTTTTTAGTCGCGCATGATATCGCTTATTAAATTTTCATAAAAACGTTCATTTACCCTCCTTCAGTTCTGAGTTGAAAAAAAAAAAAAAAAAAAAAATTGGTAACGAATAACGAGTAACGAGCAACGAGCGTGAGAAGTACATAGAATGATGGGATATACCTACTCGTAGTAATAGCGTTGTCCACTGCCAGCTTTAGTTATAGGTAGGTAGGTAGGTAGGTAGGTAGGTAGGTAGGTCTGTACGAGTACCTATTACCTAGCTACCTACATAGGTGTACGTAGGTGTGTACGTTTTACAGAAAGGTGGTAGTACATTATGTATGTCGTAGTAAGGGTGGCGGCGGGTAGTACTGCTTACATTCGTGAGTTACTTTAAGTAGGTAGTCTAGGTAGTCTAAGTAGTCTAGTTAGTGAGTACTTAGAATTCGTGCGAGCTGACCGCGCGATTTGTAATTCTGTGGAATGAGGTCGAGAAATTTTTACGACAAGTACGTTATACAAGCGCAAATACCGCCGCGTTAAATAAATAAAGACGTACTTTTTTCTTCTTCTTAAATTTTCGACGAAAAAATTGTTTTACGGCGTGATTGTTAATTTTTTTTTTCTCGAAATTAAGCGCATGACTAATTGCGACGCAGCGGGCGACACAGCGAAGTAAATATACACATACACCAACACCATTTCGAATACGCTCCTCCCCGCTCTGCGTTCTATTAGCAACGTCTTAATTCGCATGAATCATAATTGCCATAAATCACTCAAAAGTTCAAGTATATCATTCGCACGTACAGAACATACCGCATGTACATTTGTGTAATACACACATAGAAGTATATACATATATATATATATGTATGTACCTAGTACCTACCTACGTATACGTATATCTA
Organism: Ferrisia virgata; assembly: GCA_900060175.1. Classification (NCBI taxonomy): domain Eukaryota; kingdom Metazoa; phylum Arthropoda; class Insecta; order Hemiptera; family Pseudococcidae; genus Ferrisia; species Ferrisia virgata. The sequence goes on from FIZR01017745.1 coordinate 4,026, forward strand.
ACTACCTATCAACTTACCTACCTACCTACCTACCTACCTACATACGAGTTGCAGTATATTGTACTATAGTCTGCGCTTTCTGTATGTACGGTATATGTATACATGTATATGTATATAGGTTGGTAAAGGTACATGCACAATTCCTTTGTATTCTTGTTTGGCACGAGCGTAAAAATAAATTCTTTCGTTTTTAATAAAATACCGTATCTACCTACGGTACACTTTAAATGGGTATAGTGTGTTTGATGTAGTGTCTTCGTATATCGATGACGTCGGCACAGCACACCGTTCGTTCTGGGTAGAGTGAGTACTTTTGAAATAGTACTCATACAAGTACCTATATTGAAAATAAGTAGGTACGCAGATTTACGAATGGTAATAATAGTAGTATATGCGTAGCTAACGGACGAAAACATTGCAGAAATAATGATGTAGTAATAATAATAATAATAATAATAAATGAAAAAATGAAAAAAATGAAAGAAAGAAAGAAAGAAAGAAAGAAAACGAGACAGAATTTCGTAGCGTCGCGTCGCGTTGTTGACTGAATTGAAAGCGTCGCACGCCGCACGCCGCACGCCGCACGCGATAGTGGACGTGCCGAAGCTTACGCTTAAGCTTTCGGCCCGAATGTAAGTGTAAACAAATACATACGAGGAGTGTAAGTAGGTAACGTAAGTAGTGGACATTGGACTCGCTGGAAGGCGGTGCGTAGGGCATAGAGCATAGAGCTACGAATATAAGGTACCGCGTACCGCGTACCGCGTACTGCGTACTGCGTACATAGGGGTACTCGAGCCGTTTTCAAAACTTGAAAAAACAAATGTACCGAGACCGAGACCGAGACTGGATGTCTCGGTCTCGGACAACACGACATCGACATGGACACTTTTAACGCTGCCGCTAGGTCCATTTTCGAGCTGTAGTCGCCCGCATTCGCGCGTATCCATATCAAATTCGCATTCGTTTACTCGTCCAAACATCTAGGTACCTAGATTGTGGTAAGCAAATTTACCAGTCGGCGGTGGCCGACTCGACGTGTCTGGCCCAACGCCACCTCACTTCGCCTCACTTCGCCACACCTCGCCCGCCTCGCGTCTACCGTGCCCTTCGTGGGCGGTATAAGGCCATTTGTAAGAATGCGTTCGACTGCCTGCGTCCCCTTTGCGGGGGGTACTTAAGTTTTTCGTCGGACGCGATACTCGCTCGCACAGCCATTAAGTACACCGCGGTACACGTATCACGGTGTACCTACCCAAGAACAGCGCTGAAATTTCGTAAACCAACGGAGACGTGAACGTCGGCGATTGCGATCATTGAGTTGCGTCGACGATAATTCGATATCGACATCGACATCGACATCGACAGCTGCCCGAGCGAAGAGGGGAAAAAAATACGAATGTTGGCCGCGGCCGGCACGGTGCCCGGCGTGAGAAAAAGATTGCCCATTGCGTAGCCTCGACGCTCACTATTCGCGTACTTATCTACCTACTTGGCGAGTAGTAATTTGATTCGCGTCGAATTGCCTACGAAGATCGAAAGAGTTGCGGAAATGGCCGATAGTAGGTAGTAAGTAGTAGGTAGTAGCTAGTTGATATAGCTAGGTTGTTCGTACGTAACTATGTAGGTAAATTTCCGATAATACTCGTTATTCGTATCTAACTGACTGTAGGTACATACTACATCGACATAGGTAGGTATACGTATGTCGATGTCGATGTAGGTATGTCGGCATAACTACGCGTATGTAATGCACATTTATACGATGTGTACATTATCTACATTAATGTACATACGTATCTAGGTATGCATATGTAGGTAGTTACATACCATTTACTATCGTTTTTCTATAGACGCGCGCTGATTGATCGCCTGCACGCAGTCATCTTCGCTTGTAAATCGCACATCTGCTGCGCGTATATTTTTCAATCAGTCGATGACAATGGTTGTTAATTAAAAACCTGACCCTATAATAGTACCTTACCTATAAGATGACGCCACAAACCCACAAACCAGAGAATAGAGAATTAAAGAGACACGCAACTTTGAAAGACGTTTTTCTACAACACACATACGAGTACGTAGGTACAGGTACCTTTTCTTTTTTTTTTACCGAGCCTATCTGATACACTATCTCCTGTCTCCTATCCATTTCTTAGTACATACGTAAACCTACATAGTTGAAAAAGCCTAGCCGTGGTATTTTGAGGGTGCAAAAATTCATCGGGCAGTACGACATTGAGCGTACTACACGAGTAATCAGTCGAGTAAATGTAAAGCGAGAGAGAGAGAGAGATGGCGTACTCGTACACGTACTTATACGAGGTACACAGTATGCATGTATTTTTAATACATGTATCCGTACGATGCGTTGGGTCAACTATGTGGTATGTGATGTGCTGTATGCGTGTGCGTGTACGTGTACGTGTAGGTAGTAGGTACCGTAGTACTTACTCGCGCAAATACTCGTACCTATACCTGTAGCTGTTTTCTACGATTTCTCGCGAGCCAACTACTCGACGAGAGACCGTCGCGAATAAGACATAGTCGTCAATCCATCTTTCGCAGAAACAGAAACGTCAACTGGTTTTTCCAATATTGGAAGTACTTCTACTTACCTACTCCGTAGCCCGTACAACTTACTTCTTGTACTTGATACGTTTGCGTTAGTTGATTGTTGGTGGCAAGATTTCAGTATGAGTATGGAATGGAAATCGAATTGACTGCTGCGCTCTACACATACGCGTACTGTATCGCGTACAAAACGAATAAACCGAGTTGGCACTTGGCATCATCGTAGCTGAGACATGGACAGCGATGCCGCATACCTACATAGTAACCCAGTAGGTAGGTAGGTAGGTAGATAGGTAGGTGTTGAATACCTCGAAAATCAACCCCATCTCGAATTTTTTTTTCAGCAAAGCCTTATCGGGACACGGCTGTTTTGGAGCATACCTCCGCCTTTGTAGCTGTGGTAGAATCAGCGAATCCCCTTCACCTTTCGCACATTTTCAAATTCTGCCCCAACTTTTCTTCTAACAGACCCTGTCAAATTGAGCCATGCGACCCCTTTTGCATAAAATATTTCAGAAACTGCGTGATCAAATTATGGAACGAAAAGGCCGCGCTTCAGGCTCTTCCTTACAGCAATTTATAAAATATATCAATTGCTGTGGGAATGATACACGAGCTAGTTCTCTTCATCCCCCACTAGTTTTTCACCTAAATTCTATTGTTATTCTTTCTCTCTTCCTCCGATTTGTTTTCATTAAATTTTTATCTTCGTTTATATTTTCCTATCACCGACCGCTGCTCGGCTTGCCTACTACTTATTCTATTGCACGTCTTTCTACATACTGTAAGGTTGCCTTTCTTCATCTATTGTTTTATTTATTCTTCGTGCTTTTCATCTACTAACATTTATTCACATATTTATCGGACATTGTTTTTTCGCATTATTGATTATCGATTTTTGTATATCGCGTAGAATAAGCTTGCTCGATCCCCTTCATTAGAGTTCTCTTATTATTTTTTCTTTGTAAAAATTTGCATCGACGCTTCCTTTTTTCTTTCTTTTTTTTTTTTTTTTAATACTTTTCATATTGTAGAAATTTCTCGCTGATTTTTCATTTTTCGTTTATATTTTAATTACGCGTTACATTGTTTTCTTTTTCCTATTCTCATCCGGTTGTCTGCTGCTGGTGCCTATCTTGTACATCCCCCGGTATGTACGTAGTACCAGTGGGAACCTGCATTTTGTGTATGTATTGTATTCGATAAATTTACCCCACATAGTGATTGGGAAACCACCGCCCCCCTTCCCCAAAAAAGAAGGTAGGTAGGTAGGTAGGTAGGTCTAGATCTAGATACCTTACCTAGTTTTCGTATACAGCCTACATAGACTACGTAGTACATAGCCAAGGTACAATGTAGCATGCATCTACGCGGCCTAAAGTCCAATCGGTCAATTTACCGCTATTTATTACGAATATGCACTGTACTATACTGTACATAAGTACCTAGCCAAACGATATATTGTATGTACGAAACAAATCTATCAGGACGCAGACAGGGCCATACGCTCGAACGGAGAGAGGCTGCAAACGTGTACAAATGCAATTGTACGCGCGTGTAAACGAGGCGCGTATTTGAAAATCAAATTTTCGACTATAAACGTTCAAATTCGACACTCGAAGCTTAAAAATACGTCAAAGAGCTCATTTTCCATCTCTTATTCTAAATTTTTTTGAAAATAAAGGCAACGAGCTTTTAATCCCTCCTGAAATGTTTACCTATCTGTCTGTACCTATATCCCAAGTTGGTGGAGGCGGGTGGGGGGGGGAGGGCGAGAAAGTCGAGTCACCGGTGTAACTAAATAGGTAGAGAGGTACATCGACGCCACTGTTTTTTTCCAACTTGCAATTATTTGGCAACTTTTTTATGCGAACCCCTTCCACAGACTCAACCGGTGTACGGTCGTGGATGAAGAAAGTACTATACTCGTATTTTGTACTCGTAAGTTTAGGTACTTATGTAGAAACACTAGAAGGTAGGAAGGTACTGTACCTATTTAGAAATTGACGATACCTGCGTACGTAGGTACGTGTATTTTATTTACCAATACGCGTGTGTATACAAATTTTCAATCGAGCTAATTCGATTCGATTGATGAAAGTTATCAAGTTGCTATCTGCTATTAATAAGTGACCGCGTAAACGTGCCGGTGCCGGTGCCGTACCGTACATTGTCGAGTGCGGAAAAAAAAAACAACTCAATTTACACATCGCATGCTCGCCTAATTACGCGTTATTCTCGCAAATGTCCCGTCAACGTCGATGTTGTGGCGCGTTGATTTGTTTGCTCGTGGCTCGTGTTTATTCATTCAATTTCGGTCACTATCCCCGTCATCGCGTCGTATCGGTATCGTATTTATATTCTTCCTTTTTGCGGACCAATTTTTCATTTATCTCCTCCGCTCCCTCCCCGCCCCGCCCCGCTTCCTCTCCCTCCTCGCTTCCCTTTTTTTCACTCGTTTATCGAATATATGTACTTATACTTACGAGTACAAACAGGATATTGTGACGAGAACGAGACGTGTTGTTGTTGTTGTTGGTGTTGTTGTTGTTTTCCATAAATTATACAAGCGACACGACGAAGATGAAGTGTACGATGTTAGTACACGTCTACGTCTACGTCTACGTATGCGTTTCTTGCGATTGGCATTTTATCAGCGCGTTTACAAAGATCAGATCAAATCTAAATTTTATTACGCTTAGCGGTTATTTTAAATTGTCTCGCGTCGAGTTTTGACAAGTTATTTTTTTTGCTAATTGAAGAAAAAGAAATGCGTGACTGTTTTTTTACTTCTTCTTCTTCTTCTTCTTCTTCTTCTTCTTCTTCCTCTGTTCTAATCATCGCATATTCGCAATATCTGCCACGTACTCGTGCGAAATATACGTTTCGCCGATACCGCCTTCATTCTCCCACCACCATAACTAGTCGTACTTGCCCTTGCAAACGGCTAATTACAATTCAGTGTAAGGATCTAATTGTCAATATTATCTACAGCTATGTACATCTGACATCTACCCACAGCGAACCAATAAATCTCCGCTTCAGATTTTGATATTAGTCGGGCCATTCTATTTGCCTACGCAGTGTAGTATGTTTTCACTTTGTTTCAACTCGACTTTGCGTGTAAAGGGAAAATTACGAGCCCTTATAACTAATCAGTATAATGTAACCCTGATCTGGAGACGCAGCTCGCAGACACCTCTATAATGTTAGTGGTCGTAAGGCGTGCATCTGAATGGCGTGGCATATATGGTGCGTCTTTATAAAAAACATACGCACAGGTCTAGCGTTGATAGGTACGAGGAGATACGAGTAAAGTCGCCTCTCAAAATATTCGTTAATTTGAAAAATGCTAACTACAACTTTGAGAAATTGGAAAAATTTAGCTTTTCTCTGGCTGTAACAAAATTTTCTCTCTACGCTACGTACGTGTAGCGTAGCCGAGTGTACATAATGTGTGCGCTGTAGCTACCCCTTATGTGTAGGTTTAAAATAGCTCCTGGGTCTACCTACTGTAACTCTTGCACGGATTGGCGAAATAAATACGAACAATTTCTTCGTTAGGTTTTTTATTTCTCGATCATTCGACACTTTTATACTTACGGTTATTTAGCCTAAGAAATATTCTCGTATTTCTAACGAGTCGCGAAGTTAACTATTTTAGATGAGCCGAAATAGGTAGAGCATCTCCGCGTTACAAGTCTCCGCATGGACTGGCCTACTGATTATTTGGAGTAATATTTTAAAAGCGTTGATACGAAATTTTTTAGGCGTGGTATGGGTGAATTAATCGTTACAAATGGCGAGGTAGTTGTTGTATTTTTTTCGTGTTTACTAATAATTTTATGATCATAGTCGTCTTGGCGTATTCAACTGTCACACTACCTACCAATACAGCGTACCTACCTACCTACCTACTCACGTATATTAGGTACGTTTGTCTAGTATCTGGTAATCTACTCATTACGTACGTAGGTCTAGGTATTTACGTATGCAGCAATATACTGTCAGCTGAGTAGGCCTATTTTGTACCTGTACACATAAACCTAAACAGGTATTTGGCGATTTGACGGCGTTACGGCATTCGCCATTACCAGTGTAAAAAAGTTTCGACGAGGAAGAAGAGAAATAAGGAAAGAAGAAAAACGTCGTATTACCGTTTATCAAGATGACACAAACACCGATTAGGCTAATTAAATTTCGTGCAAACGTGGAACACGAAACGTGAAACGCGACCGTCGATAAGTTTTGTTTTCATTTTCGACGACGCGATGCGACGCGACGCTTCGGAGAACATTGATGGGGATGCAGCGCGGTACGGCGCAGCAGAAGGTGAAGAGGTGTAGGCGTAGGTGGGTGTAGATTAGAGCGACGCGCGACGGGTTTATTAGCTATACCGGTTACATGATCTGCGTACGCATACGCGTACCAGTACCGCACTACCGCGCCGTACAGAAAATTGTCGCTGAAGCTCGATTTTTTCTGTCTTCGCGGTATATGTTAAACGAAATCGATCGAATGAATTGCGCTCGAATTTTTTCATAGTCTAAAATACGTACAAAGGTCGACGCAAGAGCGAGAGGTAAGATGTACGCTGACTGGCGAATCTTAAAAACGAGCCCGACCAATGTACACGTTTATCTACCGATAATCTTCTGAAGGACTACCAACTGCCCAAGCGCTTACCACATATCTTTAGTATCATCTGGTTAGTAAAGTAAGTAATAAGTAAGTAGCGAAGTTGCTGCCTAAGATTATATGTGTGCACAACTTACTGCCTATCGAGTGAAGGAACAGTTGGCCTATATCAGGCTGGGCTATTCGCAGATTTGCGTACACTTGGCTGGTATCGAATCGACCGTCTATCGAAAAAAAAAGAAAAAAGATAAAAGAAAAAATAAAGAAAAAGCTAACTCGAGCATCGTATCAGCGAGTTGCTTATTGCTTACTTTCAACGCAAATATGTGCGTACGTATTGTTGTACAGCCAGTATGTAATCTACCTTGTACCTAGGACCTATAAACACTACCTAGGCAATGTGTGCTTTTAGTGCTTCACCTATTACCATCCTCCTATTTCCTACACATACTATGTATGTACACAGGAAGGGGTACTACACTAATAGACCGCGCGTTGTGGCGAGTTGATAATGGCGCGTCAATATCCGTACACGTTTACACGCAGATACGACATCGACATCGACATCGACATCGACATCGACACAGCGTAACGAAAAAGAAACGGCCATAATACGGTACACGTGTACGTAGGCTGCATACTGCATACTGCATACTTACAGGACGCGAGCAAAAGGTAGAATGATAAATAAGTAAAAGAATGTCGAGAATGTGGCCGTTGTAGGGAATTTCATTAAACTTAAAGACGATGCTGGCGCATTGTTGAACGGCGAAAAACGTAAAGCACCGATAGATACGTTACATATCGTACCGATATCTTATCGACGAGTATAGCTGAGCTCGTAGAAAAGAACGCTAAACGTGTGTAGATAATGAATAGATAGATAGGTAGGTAGGTAGGTAGGGTAGTATCTAGGTGATAGGTGGTATAGCTGTTAGAGTGGACGTGTTTGTGCAGGTAGGTAGCGTAGGTACCAACTAACTACTCTTAGGTATCTATCATTCGGTGTACGCTTATCGTGAAATGAAGACAGACAGAAATAAAGCTACCTCACTCAGGCAGAGGTACCTCTGCCTAGTACCTCCCTCCCTACCTACCTACCTACCTAACTAGTACAACTACCTAGAAGTACCGATTTTGTAAAAATTCGACGTATGTACCATGGTAATTGCGTACCTAATACCTGATTACCTACAGAAGTAGATGAACATTGTGCGCCTGCGCCTGCGCTCGTACTAGTACCAGCACCAGCAATACGCTGCAAACAGTACGTTTGTATTGTCTAAGGCAACTTTGAGCCGTCGGATGATGGGTTTCATCTCATCGAGCTGAGCCGAGTCGAACCGATGCGATCTGATCCGCGGCGCTACCGCACAAATGCCGAATTTTACGACCGATATTAACGTCCGCAATGCCGAGTCGACCGCTCGCTACGTACCATATAAAAGCATTTGCGTGTTTACTAACAGCGGATTGAATCGTCGGCGTACTTTTTTAAACCCCGCTCCCCTCGCCGTCGCCGACAGCGACTCGTTAACGTGTTAACGTAGTCGTATTTCGTTTTACAAAGCGCCGTTTCGCAGTCGCGGATTTAAAAAGATCCCAACCTTAATGTCGACTCAATTTCCTTTCATCATTTTATCGTTTCGGTTGTAGAATTAAATGCTGCGATTTAGACTCGATTGTAAAATTGTAAAAACCGTGCCTACTCGCCAAGGCGCGCATAACCAGTAACAACCACTCGATACGTAGCGTGAGTTACGGGCCTACTCGTAGGCGCACTCGCAATGTTTTTTTTTTTTTTGGCCAACGTTGGAAATTTAAAGCAAAATAAGGCCCAGTATGGACGACGAACGAAGTACCTACAGTTACTCGTATAATCGCAGTTATATATCTCACCTGCGTAGACAAAAATTGGAAGGTGGTGTTATGAAGGCTGCTCAAGCCGCTTCCCCGCACGCGATGTTGAATCTTTCGCTCTTGGTTTTATCCACATTTCAGAAAATGTAGGTAAAGGGCTCAACCCCCCCCCCTCCCTCCCCCAAGATAATGAAAAATAGAATAAAGCGCGAGCAAAGCGGGAGAGATCATTTTAAGGGAAGTATTAAGAGGTTGCGATTCAGAAACCGGTGTTTTGACGCATTTTCGAGCTTCGAGTTCCGAATTTCATTACGAGTTTAAATAAAATTATTTCGCGATATGTTGCGAAATTTATTTTTGAAAAATTTCTGGGACGAGCTATAGCCTTATAGCCTTCTCCCTCCCCCCACCCTCCTTCCAGTTATTTCAAATCCTGTAAACCATTTTCTGCGATTCTTTTTTTCTTCCTTCACTTTCTGCTGCACTGTTTTTTCAAATATCGTTCCTTCGATGAGAAATATGTACGTTGTTTCCCTTGATTTGTTATTTTTTCAAAAAAAAAAAAATCAGTATCAGTAAAAGTGAAAAAATGTTTTCCATTACTTCTAGATCTATTTCAGTTGAATTTTTTTCTCGAATTGTTTTAAAATGTTTCAAAAAGTGTGAAAACTAACGGTTTCCTGGCCTCCTCCAAAAAGAAAGTAAACATGAAAACTTATCGTCGACGTTTATTCCGAGTAAAAATAACACCATTAAATCAATTAGCGATCAAATTTTTTGAAATTTTTGTTATTTTCGTACCTTCGAGGTTTCACTGGGAAAGGAGGTAAATTTGAACTCGGAGGGCTGGGCAGAAATTTTTACCACATTATTTCGAGGTCATTCGGCAAGTGTTAAGCCTTATCCGTTGTTAAAAACGTTTTGGCAAAAAAAAAAAAAAAACAAAAAAACAAAAATGAAAAATACATACCGATAAAATTTGAAAGCTCGCAGTCGTATTAATTTTTCAGTCGGAAAATTTCGTTTCGTTTTTAATTAGTCCTCGAGTGCGCGGAGTATTATAAATGCGAACAGAAGAACGACAGCGAAAAAAGGAAACATAGCGTAGAAATAAGCGAGTTGAAAAAATTCTCCATTTTTAATTAATTCACCTCGGTTCGGCGAAAATTGCCAATGATCAAAACGTTCATTAAAATATTCACGGCACATTGCGTTAAAAAACAAAAGAATTTCCTTATTATATTAACGTCGTAACATTTTTCAGCGCCCAGCGTTTTTCTTTAGCCGTCTCGTGTAGTCTTAAAAAATGAGTAAGTAGGTCCTATAGCGAGCTGTCTCGCTCTTTCTCTCCCTCTCTCCCTCTCTCATTGGTACGGCCGTCATTTCTTATTGCAGCGATCGGCACGTCGAATCTCTATACCGCTGGCTGGCTGGCTGGATGGATGAAAAAACTTTCGATACCAGTAGGAAAATTTCAGCGTCGCTGGGCCACGCGGTGGTGCGACGTTCGTTTTACGACTTCGCTTCGAAATTGCGAATATCGCTTTCGACACGACGAAGCTAATACAACAAACACGATAGTACTCGCCTAATACTTTATTATTACCTAAATACGTATTCGGACCCGCCCACCAATTTATCTAGATACAAATAAGCAGGTATACGTAGGGTAAGTCTGTCTGTACGCGTATGCAGGATTGCAGGTATCTCTCTCTCTCTCTCTCTAATGTGGTGTACAACAAGTGTACGTCTACGTAAACAGCTTTAGAATTGCACCTAGTACCTAGTACCTAGACTAACTAGGTACCTACTAAGTAGTAAGTACTAGCGAATGCGTCGAACAAAAAACTCGCTTTCACTCACCAGCGAGTACTCGACGTGTTTGTAGTTGTAGGTATTAATCGCGTACGAATTTCTCAGCGAATCGTCGAAATTTGGCTATTTGCCCGCTACGCTGCTTTAATTATCAACCCAAGTCCGCAGATATTTAACCATCCTACACTATACCTATGCATTTTTTTTAATCGTTCTTTTCTGTTCTTTTCTTTGCCGAATGTGGCCGTTATCCATTGCCCGCGTGCCGCGCCCTGTCGCACCAAAAAATCCGAACGCGTTAATTGATCGACGCGCGAATTGGCGAAAATTTTAAACACGCGATGCCGTTTGTTCCTATCAACTTTTTTGCTACGATACAAACAGCTCGCGAGTTAATTTTAAGAATTAATTAAGAGCGACGTTAAATAATTATACGCGAATGCGAACGCTCTTCGCACGATATGGAAAGCAAAAAAAAAATTAAAAATAACAAGAGTCGTACGTCTGTGTACGTGTAATTACGTATATTTACTTGGGCAGTTTTGTTAGGCGAGCTAACGGATTCGCTTGCAATGTACGGCAATAGGCTAGACTTATACTCGTATAATAAGTGACTTATTAGTTATGGTCGTAGGTGAAGGTTGAAGGTAAGGTCTTCTAGGTAATAGGCAGAGGTGCGCTTATAGTACCCCGTTACGTGTTCGTAGTCTTCGAGTAAGTTTCCATTTTTCAAAATTAAATTCGACGGCGACGGCGACGAGTTTCTTTTCGCTTTTCGCTTTTCGCGAAACATTTGATTAATACTAAAATTGAATGCAAGCAGATAGCCGACGTCCACAGCGCGTTTAGTTTAATAGCTTCGCGCAACAGCCGATATTAATTTTGCAAAATTATCGCGCTTCATTAAGTAGAAATAGCCTTCGAATGAAGCGCATTTCGAAATGTCTATATTATACGCTAGGTCCCAGGTCCTAGGTGTACCGTCTCAACGCGCCATATTTTACGAAATACACGCGAAACTTGTCCACGCTGAAAAGCTGACTTTCTCATCGACCGACCGACCGATCAAAATCGATACTCGCATATCATATACCCACATATAGATCGGTAATCAGAATCACTCTTATACCTACCTACCTACCTACCTACCCACCTATCTACGTACTTTGTAATTTTATAATTACTCGGTTTTCTAAAATTGCTTCAACAATGGAATAAGGAGAATGTTTGCGTAAGAATAATCGTCGGCGGAATATGTATGTACCACCGCCGCCGTTCTTCGTAGTTCGTACAGCTGCAGTAGCTGTGCGGAGAAAGATAACGTAATAAATAATAAATTACCTTTTATTAGCGGATTTAACAAATTTCTTATCATTTAATTTTGAAAATAAAAATACAGACGAAATCAGTAAGTCTATATTTTGACTCCGCTAGGCCCAAAGTTGGGCGAAGGTTT
>FIZR01017748.1:0-15246 GCA_900060175.1 Ferrisia virgata
ATTTAACCTACGGATATCGCAAGATATCTATAGGAGGCGGAATTCTCCAGCCTCATATTATTTTTAAACTTTGAATCAGTTTTATACACTGAAAAAGTCAAGTTGAAGAGCTGAAATTGTTACCACATAATTTTAAAGTCATTTCGCAACTATTGTAACATCGCTCATTATCAAACAAAAAAACAAATCAATCATCCTGGTATAGTTTAATCTGTTAAATACAAATTTGAGAATAGTCTTCTCATACACAATCAAAATATTTGAAACGTTTATTCAAAAGGCCCAAAAAAAAAAGCATAAATGAAGAAGTCGAATTTGATGGGTTGTTTATCGAACCACGCAGCATTTTTTGCCACACGTTAAATTCCAGAACACTATAGAATTCAAAAAAAAGTCGATATGAATTGCAGCACTGCAACGTGTTGATAATTAAAAAATATAATTATTTCACATTGACCTTTCTCGCTTGTTTTAATTAAACACTCGAGATTATTACGAAAAATTACTCGCAGCACGTTATTGCACATAATCAAGAGAAAAAAATCCCTTTGAAAAAATAAAAATAAAAAAATCCTACACAGCAAAAACCATCATCTCTCTTCTTAATTTACAGGTTCGTTAATATTTAGTCGGAAAATTTGATTAAGAATCGCGTCAAAAAATTAAACATTCGAAATATTCAAAGTAGGTAATTTTTCTCAGCTACGTAAAGAAGATTCGTTCCTAGTTCGTTTCATCATTGCGCTTCGTAAGCACATAAAAATCCGTATAAAAATCACTCGAAAATGTCGTCGTTCGTATACGAATATAAAAGCAGGGAAAAAGTTAGCGAAGTAACACTCTCAAGGATATAACTTTCGATATACTTAATTTGACTAAAAAGTAAACAAAAACATAAAAATGAAAAATTCTTCACCAAAATAGTTTATTAAGTTTTTCAATTTACCCAATCTCGGGATTTCCTATCCTGCTGCGTCGGGTACGCAAAAAAAAAAAAAAAAAAAAAAAAAAAAAAACACACGAAAGAGTCAGCGAATATGAAAAACATCAAATTAACTTTTAAAAAATTCATAATAACAGTTCGCTTCTCTCTATCGAGAAAAAAAAAGTACTTCGAAGTACGATGAAATTTTTTTTTTTTTGCAAAATAGGCGATTAATTAAATTTATACTAAAATTTCATATAGCAGCGGATAACGCGACGTATAAAGAATCCCATAAAATTCTTACTCAAGCAAGACGAGTATATTTTTTTTTAATCAAATGGCAATAAACTCAACCATGGCAGTAAAAATAAATAAAAAGTGGAATGTACATACAAAACATTTCATTTATTTATTTATTTTGCACATGTAGGTATTTAAAAAAAAAAATAATAATAATAATAAAATAAACGCGTGTACTGAGTACCGTATAATTATTAAGTAGGTATACAAAATAACTCGTCGAGAACCGAATCAATGTTTTAACTTTGTCACGATTTCTAAAAATAGCCCATCAAATCCACACCGTAGTATGCTTATGTATGATTTTTATGCTGTTTTATTGTTACATTAAACGCGGCCGTGTCATTGAAACGGTACCACATACATATATATTTATACACACTTTACTGCGAAACGCATACTATACACGATAATTTTAATAATTTTTTTCCATCTTTTCGCGTTCTTTCAACCTCGCTCGTTTTAAAAAATCTGACACGAGATTCGCGCCTTTTTTTTTCTCTCCCCTCGATAAATATTGTGCTTTTAACAACGCGACGATTCGAAGTAAACCGGCGACAGCGACATATACATGCACATACACATACTATAGGGAAAAGATACACGAGAAAACTTTTCGCATAGATGTATGCTTTTATACTTACGTAGGTATACTTATATGTGTAGCGTAAATGGCCATAGTGAATCCAGATGATTTATCAAACGGGTTCCAAAGCACATCGGTAAGGTTTTGTCGTTTCGGCCAAATAACCCAGAAAAAAAGTCCAAAGTAAATTTATAACTGCGTATTGCAGTACATTTGGTAAAATCTGCGGTAGTTCCGCAGCTCATCCAGGCCAATAAATTTTTAAATTGATCGTTTTCTTTTATAAAGTTTAAAGAAAACAATAAAACGGGGGGGGGGGGGGGGGGGGGGAAGTAATTAAACCGGGGGAAAGTATCAAAGGCCAATTTTAAAATACTAGAAGAGTGGGGGGGGGGGGAGGGAGAGGGAAGTAATTAAACCGAGGGAAAGTATCAAAGGTCAATTTTAAAATACTAACGTACTAGGCTTGCTTTCTTTTTCAACTCTGATACGTAGACACGAAAATTTTTCAGAATCTCTTCAGCAACTTATTTTAAAAGTGATATTGATAGTGGAATTAAAAAAAAAACTCAGCATATACAGGGTGTTTTGTCTCAATAGTACCCCCTTCATAATGTCAGTAGAGCAACACAAGTTGAACTCGTGTAACATGAATCGACTATCCAAAACATTGCAGGGGTTGTGCTACAGGTCTTTGAATTTTTCAACTTCAAGAGATTTGGAGCAATTTTAAAAAAAATTCCAATTTATAAACTAAAAATGGTAGAAATTTCCAGTTTATGCCAAAATGGGGCAAATACAATCTAGTATTTGTGGTGAAAAACTTAGGGGCACACATGGTATGGTTCGTAAAATGTGACCAGTTTAATGTAAAAAAATTATTGAAAAAGTTGAAAATTTTCTAAATTTTTGTTCATAACTTTTTGAAAAACTCTTTCAAGTGCCCAATTAAAAAAATTTTCTAGAAGTAACAGGGTACCCTCCACCACTTGGAATAATTAAATTTTTCTCAACTTGTTTAGATATGTTGGGAAAAAATTGTTTCGTTAAACTTTTTTCCCTTTTTTCAAACAAAAAATTCTGATGAAAAATAAATTTCAGCATAAAACGTTCCTTCATAAAAACAGTAGCTCGATTTTGATATTTTTTTCTCCTAATCAATTGGATATTTCAATAAAAAGAGCTTTTTGTTGAAATTTCTATTTCCATGGGAATTTTTTTTTAGAAAAATGGGAAAAAATTGTGACAAAACAATTTTTTTCCAACGTATCTAAACAAGTTGGGGAAAATTTGATTATGCCAAGTGGTGGAGGGTGTCTTGTTACTTCAAGAAAACATTTTTATCGGGTACTTAAAAGAGCTTTTTAAAAAGTTATGAACAAAAATTTATAAAATTTTCAATTTTTTCAATCATCTTTTTACATTAAATTCGTCATATTTCACGAACTACACAATCTACCACCCTAATTTTTTTTCCAAAAATACTACATTGTATTTGTCACATTTTGGCTTAAACTGGAAATTTCTACCATTTTTAGTTCTAAAATTGGATTTTTTGTAAAAATTGCTCCAAATTTCATGAAATTGAAAAATTCAAAGACCTGTAGCACAGCCCCTGCAATGTTTTGCATTGGCAACTCATGCTACATGAGTCGAACTTGGGTTGCTCTACTTGTGGTATGAAGGGAGTACTATCGAGATGAAACACCCTGTATGCTTAGTGTTACTCTACATTGCAATTTTCGATTCAAATTTTGATTGTGTTTTTGTTACCATCTGCCTTATAAAATTCCAAATTCAATGTCACTGACTAGAAATTTCTTTGTAAATTATTAATACCTTAAATTCATACACAGCGTAGCAAATAAACCAATAAATGAGTGGGAATAGAATGCAAGTACATTACGCCCATAAGTCAAAGTAGGCTAGAGCTATGGGTCCTCAGTAGAGTCATTTTCGAAAAAAAACGCAGTTTTTCATCAGTCACCACCATCGACCAACCCCCCCCCCCCCCCCCCCCCCCCTTCGCACAAAAGTGATGCGAACGGAATCATTAAAAAAAAATTTCGACTTCTCAATTCTAATTCTTTCGTTATATTCGTTTTAGTTTTAATATCTTCCGCTTCTGGGAGTTTATTGTAGGATCGAATCAAATTCTTTTCTCCTACTTTCAGATTTTAATATATTTGACTTCATAATTCGGTTCTGAAATTCCTTCCAAATTTATGAAATTTCAAAAATTTGAACGATATGGGCTATTTTGAGTCTTTCTTTCTCTTTCACCAGATGTGATAAATACAAGCAGGATAACCAGAGTTTCAAAAACTCAATAAAAACATGAACAAAAATAAAACGTGATTTTTTAGTATTTTTGAAACTAAAAACAAAAAAAACTGATAAAATAAAACGGTGATAAGCAAAAATACACCAAATTTTTTCGAGTATGAAAACATTATTCGTTTCAATTTTGCGAACTAGAGTTTCAAAAACAGTGCTATTTACACCATAGAAACCATGCATTTCACTTCGAAAAAAAGTTGGAAAAGTTAGTATAAATTATAGCTTTTAGTTGGCAATCGCCCCCCCTCCTGTCCTTGCCACATCTGTTACATAAATTTCCAATTAAACAAAATTTGTAAGTCCAGTTTCCTGCACCTTCCCCCCGGTTATTATTCATTCAAATTGGGCCAATAAATAAGGGGTGGGTCGGTAAAAATTAGATTTCTCGGTGGGCTTTGGGTGGGGGGGGGGGTGCAGCCCTGTTCACATCGAATTTAATTTACCAAAGCCACATCACTTTGGTGAAAAAATTACGGATATGGTTTCATGCAAAGCTTCATTTAAATCCTCGGCTGCAAGCACGGCAAAGAATCAAAGTACCTACTTTAAGGTTTCTAGCAGTGTTCATATATTTATAATGTTTTATCACCAGTAACGGAAGGAAACCGGAATACCGAGTCCAAAGGTAAATATAACAAGCAAAAGGAAACACAAAGCACAAAAGAAAAATACCAAAATCCTATATAGAGCTATCTACTTATCAAAAAGGCCTTTATGTAAGACAAAATTTCATCTCTACTATTTTCCTCCAGCAGATCTAGCCTCTATTTCAAATTCGTGTTACACATGACTGCATCGCTGGTAAGATTTCTGTGAATGCAATTCGGTGTGAGAATGTGCTTCTAATATAAACCTCCGGCTCGTAAAAGCGGAATAATTTTATCTCATTGACTTTAGAAACTTCAATAATATATACCTACGTGGATTATAAACTTGGGTCTGAGTGTTAAGCAGGTAATATATGAGGTAAAATTGCACCGATGACGAAAACTTATAAGGATTATAAAATTTTGAAACAATATCTGTATTGAAAATTATTACACAATTTCTCTTTCTAAAGTAAAAAACGTGTAAAAAATACAAAACTATATTTGCAAACTTTACGAATCCACCATTCGAAATACTGTTGAATTTAAGCTAAAAATGACATATTTATAGTTTTTCTTCCTTTTTTTTTTTTTTTTTTTTTTTTTTTTTTTTTTTGCAGAAACAGCATCGTATTGCGGACACCTTGTACCCGGGGTTTAGGTTTTCTATATATTTTTTTTCCTTTTCTTTTCTTTTTTGGCAACCGTAATAAAAACATTGTAACGTCGTAAATTTTTTTTTACAACATGAAAAATTTTTTTAGCTTAGAAGAATCTTTCTTTCACTTTGGAGCTCGTAAAATTTCGCCTTATTGAGGTAAAATCAAACACGATGACTAATAGCTTTAGCAAGACGACGACGACGGAGCCTACGATATCCGAGAGCACTTTCTATAAACGGAATAAAAATTGGAATTTTAGAGCAGTCGAGTCGCTACTCTACTCAGCGTAGATTTCAGAAGTAAAAAATACGAGTATAAAGCTTTCCTTTTTTTAGTTTTTTTTTTTTTTACTTAATATTGATGATTCCACGTGTGACGTTTTTAGAGCACTACGAGTCTCGGCCATATTGTTCGAAATGGTTAACAATAAGCCTTAGAAGCAGGTGTCATTATCCTTGAATAGGTAAACCTCATCGTATCTCATCTATCATACTTTCAAATTGGACCTTTTGAGAGAAGCCAACCACAGTTACTTGTATTAATCGAATCTTTGGTACTTTTTTTCTTTGCCCGATGAAAGAAGAATTCAGCAGTATTAGTGTTTCAATTTCTTTTAGGCATTTTTTTTTCTGGCCCAAAAACTTATTCGGTTTTGTAAATTTTTCAGCAAGTATTTGAAAATTTATGCCAATGCTTTTGTTGAAGTATTTTTGTTCAATTTTTTTTTTTTTTTACATTTTAATAAGTTTTTGTAAATGTTTCATTACGAAGCAACAAATCAAATAATGGAATAAAACTTAAACGTTGTAAATTTGAGACAAACTTCTTATTAATTACTTAGCTTCTTCGTACCATTCCAGAAAAGGTCTTTTGATTGAAAACGTATTTTAATAATTCCCATTTTAGGTATTCTTGCAAAAACAAAGAAGCTTCCAAAAAATTGCACAAGAAAGTTGAACTTCGAGTCTGTAAAAGTTTTCAACAATCCTTCCTCGTTTCCATAATAATTAAACAGGATTCTATACCAACATATATAGGCTTTCTAGGTTCATTTTTAATTTAATATATATATTTTTTTAATCTTAATAATAGAGGAAAAATAGTTCTGCGTAGTTTTAAACAACCAAAACTAGATTTCCGGTATTACTACAACAAAATCTCAATCAACTGCCGTAGCAAAGAGTGCCATCTGTTCCTTATGTATCTGCCTACCTACAGAATACCAGTCTTTTTGTCATAAAAAAAAAAAAAAAACTTCACCGGAGAAAAAATAACTACAAATAAAAATACAATTCTGAAAATTGCCAACGAAAAATATTTTTATCTATAATTTTTCATCTTAACTTCGTAGCGAAGTCATTATCGTATATAAATTCACGTTAAACGACGAATTTAAAGCGAATCTGTACGTCTGCAGACGTTCGCGTTCGTTGCAGAGAAATCAACCCATCACAAAAACGCCTCGTGAAATTTGCTATATTATAAAAAGGTTATAAGTATTCATTTTTCATGGGGAGCTCATAATTACGCCGTTATTACGCAACCTATGACGCAACTAAATTTCACGCTTTTCGTTTCTCTCGTTAAATATTATGAATTATTTCGCGTATAATATTAATAACTTTTTTTTTTTTTTTTTTTTTTTTTTTTTTTTTTTTTTTTTTTTTTCATACGAAATCTGTCGAGAAAGTTTTTTGATCGCAATTATTTTTATGAGGAAACCCGAGGAAACATCTTGCACCGTTGGTTATGGCACTTGAAAATATGAACTATCCAAAATTCGATTTTTTTTTTCAAAATTCAACGTTTAAAATATTTTTTAGCTCGTGAAAATTATTCGAGCTTATTTACTTATTTTTAAAACTTCGTATTTTTCATACAAGCCATAGCAAGGGGAGTTGAAGAGGTTTGAAAATTTTACTTGAAAATTTCACTTTTCTTACCCCCTCCCTCCTCGCTCTATCCCCTCCCCCCTCATTGAATAGTGAAATCGACCTTCAACTCAAATACTTTTGAATGTGCCCGAAATGTCAGCCTTGTTGCAGAAAATTTCTACCAAAATTTTTCACCATGTGATCTAAGCGGTTAAAACTTTCGTAAAATGTGATTCTTTGCACTTCAACAAATCTACAAAATTGCACATTTCCATCAGCTGATCAATTTCATGAGAATTTTTAAGCCCGTCAAAATGGTAAAAAAAAAATGAAACCGCGGACGTAGTGAAGCTAATTTCTTAAAGAGGGGGAGGGATGTAAAAAAGATAAATTTGCAAACAATAAGTTTTTTTTCCATCAACTTTTGCAGCTGAGGGGGGAGGAGGGCGATACTTCGTTACTCTCGCCAAAACAGGACGTTCCTGAAGGAACCAATTACCCCCCTCCCTTCTCACTTTCAAGCGTCAAATTTTTCAAAAATCGGAATAATACGATTTTTTCAATTTGATTACTTATACATTATACGACTTCAGCGGTGAATTTTTATTACAAAATATTTTTCTAGTTTCACCTCACCCTTCCCCCCACCTCTCCAGTACCCAGCTACCTATCTCGCAATCAATTTTGAAAATTTAGAATCTCATTCGAGAGTTGACTTTTTTTCGATTTTTAACAAATTTATTCCATGTACGAGAAAAATGGCATTTATTTTTTGTGTCTCCTTAAAAAATTGTCTGGGCAGTAAGATCGAAACATTGCGTTTAATCATCTAACATTTGTTTAATTTTAGGAGGGCGTTTTTCAAAGAAAAAAAATCCTCCAGATTTTAAAAAAAAAAGGTGTCATTTTTTGAAGACCATTGAAAAACTAATAATACCAAAATCTTGTCACCAACGAAAATTTTTGCTATAAATACCTATAAAAATTCGATTTTTAGGGAAAATTTTAAAAATTTGAATTAATTTTACAATTGAAAAGAATTGAATTGAAAGGCTGAAATTTTTACTACATATTTACAGGAAAAAAATGACCAAAAAAAAAAAAAAATTTCAGCCTGATTTTCGTGAAATATCATGATTATGTGAATTGAAAAACCTAATTAGTGGTAAGATTGGGGGGAAGGGGGGAAGGGTAAAAGTAGAAGGACAGAAAGAAGGAAGGTTGGGCGTGAGGTGCAACGGGAGTAAAAAAATCGAGACACCCAAAAGGCACATTTCGGACCACTTAAAAATCCACATATTCAATTTCAGCTTCCTAACTCAATTTGGAGGGGAGCTATGCAAGGAACAAACTCAAAAAATAAGAAAAACTAACCAAAAAACTACATTCCTGGACTGTAACGGGATGCAATCAGTCTGAAAGGTTGGAACTCCCAAAAGACAAACCTATGCCCCTTATTAAGTCTACGTACCAAATTTCAACTTTCTAGCTCAATTTGGAGGCGAGATAGGGGAGGAATAGCCCCTTTTCAAGGTCAAAAAAAGGAAAAACACTCATATCTCCCCTCCTAATTGACCTAAGAGACTGATTTTTGGATATGGCACATAACTTTAGACTGTCTATTGATTGGCTCAAAAATGAAAAATTTTTGTGGCCTTGGCCTCTTAGAACCCCCTCCCCCAAATTGGAGCGTAACAGAATTTTGATCCAAGGTCGTTCCCATTCATATATATCTAATCCTTCACCAATTCAAGTGTATTAACAAAATTTGAGCGATTTTGGTCGGTATCGAGCAGAGTAAATGATTTTTGTCTTCGAAAAAAATAAATATTAGACATAGTCAAAAATGCTCGTAATAGTCTTCTAAGACACTCAAAACGGATTTTGTTGATAAGAATATCAGGTTCGAAAAATGAAATTCAACTCACTCTAGTACGCCTATCCAATAAGGTATTTCAATTCTACAATCTAGATAAATATTTACCGAGCTTTCCTCATCTTCCTTCCTGTCCTCTAAAAGTTGTGTGTGCTCACGTATACTGGTACGTTATAAATATAATTATTCGAGGTGACCGAAAGGCTATGATTGGATAACAATTTTAAATTTACCCCCAACGATTTCGGGCTGATGATACTTAAGCGATAGGTAGGTACAATCGAGGAACATCCCTCACCAAAGTTTTAGCCTTCTAAGCCCACCGGCTTTTGGGGGAGGGGGGGGCGGGGGGTGTTATGGGCAAAATAGGAATATGGAATCAGGTTCTGGCTGATGACATAATTGCAAACATGGATGCGAAAAAAACGTGATGAAAATACCTACATTGTCAACCAAAGTGGAAACATTAAGGATTGTAAAGTAAAACGTTGCTATTTAAATTCATCATCGCTAATGAAATCACTGATTTTTCATATTTAAAGGAAAATCAATTAAAAATCATCCTAAGCAGTTGGTATCAGCTCAAAACAAGCTAATTTGTACCTATTTGAAATGTTAGATGAAAGCGGTACCAGTAATATGTGTAAAACATGTGATAAAAAAAAAAATTTCAAAATTGCAGTGAAAAATTACATTATTACGTCGAAATTTTTGGCAAATAAGGTACCTACTTATCGCGAATTCGACTTTAAATTCGTGTTTAGGAGCTTCGAAACGTATGAAAACGACACCAATATTGTCGTTCTTCAAATAGCCTTTGAGGGGTTGATGAGTGGGGGGGGGGTTATGGGCCGAAAAGGGGTCCCTGGGAATTTTTTACTTCTCCGATATCGTTTACTACGTATCTGAACGCAAATTATTGGAACTTTTGAAAGTTTTCCTCCGATGAAAAAAATGGTTCTAAATTTTCCCATTTTAGTCTTTTATTTTCAGTTTTTTCAAATTTTGAATATGGCTCAACCGAGCTACAATTTTTAAAAAAATATACCTTATAAAGGGGTCTAATATACATCGAAAAAACATAATTTCATACTTGTACAAAACCATTATCCATATTAAAAAAATTAATAAAACTTTCAAAAGGGTATTTGAAGAGGGCAATTATGAGGCGAGGGGGGTGTCGATTTTTTCAAAAATGCCCCGCATATATGTCTACAAAAATATCAAAAAATTGCGCAAATCGATCGATTAGCATCTTCGAAAAAAATTTATATGTGATTTTCATTTAGAGCCACCCACCCCAATCGAATATTGCCTTCCTACATAGAACAAAAAATCGTTTTAAAAAGATTCGCAGGTCATAGACCAAGTTACGGTGCAAAAAAATTTCAAAAAAAAAAAAAAAAAAGGCTTTTAAAAGATAACGACGATTTTAAAAATATTTCACGTTCACGTTGCAGACGAATTTGGTACATAAACAGCAAATAATACAAATACACGCAGTGTATTATATCTAACCTATCGTTATAACCTAAACAGCATTATTTTTCACTCGGGGGTAAAATCTCCGCAATCATTAAGAAGCTTCGTTAATTTACACGCCGAAGGCATCGTTAATATACATATAAAGCCCTATCGCAGCGCAGGGTAAAATGGTCTCGCAGTTAATATAATCGCGTATCCGGCACGTAATTAAAATCCGATAAATAGATCATTATAGATACGTAAAATGGCTATATACTGTACACATAGATAGGTAGGTAGGTACGCCGGCGAGCAGGCTTTATACTGGGTACTGTGTATAATAACGTTAGCCGACGTTTATTAAAGAGACGTCGAATTTAGCAGCCGAAAATTTGGTCGCGCGCAAAATAAGAGAAATGCTATTGCCCCGCAATTCGGCTCATACGTTATGTTGGTATATCGATCGCCGTATGACCCATCAGATTATGCGGCTCAAGCTTCTCCCTATACATATATATATATGTATATATATATGTCTATACAGTATACCCTTGTCCGCCTTCGTTTGCTTCTACACGTACATATGGGTATACGGTGCCTTTTTCGCCCCATCTGCCTAAATGCCGAATGTTTCTTTTTCATGACGTTCATTAATCGCAATTATGGGGCGTATCTCTTCATTTAGCAAAAATACACTTACTTACGTACGTACGTACGTATACGTTACGTACATTACATACTCGTTGAAGCCGGGAGAAAAATTACCCGGCCGTTTGCACAAGTTACAAGTACGCACGCATATACCTACCAACCTACCTACCTACCTACCTACCTACCTACCTTCGTCGCTATTTCGAGGTTAATTTTTAACCTATATAGTCGAACACCACGAGCAGCGTATTTTTATCGCGATTTTCTTAAATTACCGAGACCACTTTTGATCTAGTAGTACTTTATGTGTATACCACACCAGCGTGACCCTCTTTGTAGTAAATTTAATCTCTTTTTCTCTCTCCATTTTTTTTTTTTTTTTTCGTTCGCTAGGCTGCTACCGTCTCTATACTTTTTCCATCGGCGCCGTAACCACGTTTTTTTTTTTTTTTTTTCAAGTACCTACTACGCTGCTGCGAGTAATTAGCGATTTTTTTCCATCCCTAATGATTGATTATACACCGCTCGTTCGTTTTCTTAAGCTTATTCGGTGTGTATTATACTAGGTACCTAGCGCGTATAATTAATGCCTGTCGCGCGTTTGTTTTTCCATTGTACTACATGTGCCTCTCTACTCGCCACCTATTCTCGATTGCTCTCTCGACAACAGTTTTTCTTCGACGTTGGGTAACCTCTTATCGATGCAATGTAAACGAAAAGGGTTATAAGGGTTGAAGGCTCGATTGTAATACTATACAATGTACATACCGAGAACCGATCGCGATCATAAAATATACGTTTTAAAAAATTCACTACAAATTTATCTTCAGAATTTACTCAGCCATCGGAATACAAGTACATTCATTTTTAAGAAGTATTTTTTTTTTTTTTTCAACAAATTAATTACGATTTTGAGTCATTAGAATTTTGTAAGCATACTAGTTTTTTCTAAAACTGGAAATACCTTAGCAGAAAAGGCAAAGAAGCTATAAAATTGTTAATTAAAAAAAAAAAAAGTCTGATTTTTGTGAGATATTGTAATCATGAGGATTGAAAAATAGCATCGTGGAGCGATGCCTGTATAAGGAGGGAGGAAGGGTTCAATGGAGCTAAAAAGTCAAAAATGCCAAAAAGACACATCTAGGGGACCTATACTAAATCTATACACCAAATTTCAACATCCTTGCTCAATTTGGAGGGGAGCTATATGACGAACAAACTCAACTAATATGAAAAATCTACCAAAAAACCACATCTTTAGGGGCTAAAAAAGGGTGCAATATGGCTGAAAAGTGGCAACCTCTGAAAGACACGGTCCTACTGAATGTACACATCTAATTTCAAGTTGCTAGCTCAGTTTGGAGGGGAGTTATACGAGGATCAAACTAAAAACACGAGAAAAAAGACCAAAAAACCGCATTTTTAGGACTGTGAGGTGGTGAAATGGGGCTGAAAAGTTGAGACCCTCGAAAGACACATTTAGGATCCCCACTCAATGTGCACACACAATTTCAGCTTCCTAGCTCTATTTGGAGGAGAGTTATGCGAGGAACAAACTCAAAAACTCAAAAAATGAGAGAACCTCACCAAACAACTACATTTCCGGGGCTGTAAGGGGGTGCAATGGAGTTGAAAAGTCGCGACCCTCAAAAGGCACATCTAAGATCCTTACTGAGTGTACATACCAAATGTTAACTTGCTACCTCGTTTTGGTGGGGGGGGGAGAAGCCCCTTTTTGAGGTCAAAGAGGGGGAAACCTTTCATATCTCCTCTTTTAATTGACCTAGATATTTGAGTTTTGGATATGTTAAACAACTTTGGATTCTCTATCAATGGTCTCAAAAAAGAACAATTTTGTGCTTTTGGCCTTTCAGCACCTCCCCCCCTCTCCTAAATCAAGGAAAACTGAATTTTGACCTAAAGTTATCCCCACCCATATACATATCTAATCCGCTGCCAAACTGAGCCGACTGACCGAATTGGAGCATTTATGGTCAGTATCGGGCAGAGTAAATGATCTTGATGTTCGGGGAAAAAATAGATGAAAAATAAAA
Source organism: Ferrisia virgata (assembly GCA_900060175.1). Lineage (NCBI taxonomy): Eukaryota > Metazoa > Arthropoda > Insecta > Hemiptera > Pseudococcidae > Ferrisia > Ferrisia virgata. The sequence continues at coordinate 13,320 of FIZR01017748.1, forward strand.
ATAAATTTCTAACATGACCAAAAATTGTCTTATTGGTCTTCCAGGACTCCACAACAGATTTTGTTTACATCCCCCCTCCATCAGCCGTTGGCCAATAGACTGTAATAGCCTGGTTTTCATTGACAATACAACATGAAAAATCAGGCTAAGAAACAACCATTAAAGGCCACATTTAGAACATCACTAAATCTACATGCCGGATTCATATACAAGAAATAAACCATAAATTGGCTGCTTGCTTCGCTAAGGCTGCTCGAAATAAGAAAACTCGACCCAACAACTGAATTTTTAGGGTTCTGAAGGGGTACAATTGGCGTGAAAAATCGAAACCCCCTAAAGGACCATATATGGTCTCAACTAAGCCTACATACCAAATTCCAACTTCCTAGCTCAATTTGCGTGGGAGGTTGGTAAAAAAAAGCACTTTTTTCAAGGTCAAAAAGGGGGAAATCCTCATTTTCCCCTCCTAATTTAAGTAGGAGGCTGATTTTTGGATACGTTATACAACTTTGAATTGTCTACCGATTGACTTGAAATGAAATATTTTTTACGATTTTAGCCTCTCAGCACCCCCTCCTCCAAATTTGGACATGACGTAATTTTGATCCGGGGCCATTCCCACTCCAGAATATTAAATCCGCCACCAGTCCAAGCCTATTTCCTAGATTTGACTGATTCTAGTCACCATCAAAGCTGAGCAAATGATTTTTGGAAAAAAAGTAGTTATCTGAGACACTCAAAAATGATCATAAGGGTCTACTAGGACCACAAAACGGGGTTTATTGATATCTCCTCCCTCCCTCCCCTCATCATCCGCTGATAGCCTGGTTTTCATTGATAATGACATAGAAAATCAGGCTAAAAAATACTTACAAAATCGTAAATTATGTCTTTCTTTTTACTATCACTCAAAAATAATATGTAAACAAGAGCCAGGAATAAGCACGAAGTACGTATGCGTTAGAAAAGGAAATATGGCCGAAAAATGTTGAAAGCTGCGATTTATCAAAAGGAGTGATGGGTTGGAAATAACAACCAATGTTAATTTGGAGGCGATTTTATCCTGTCTAAATTCTTAGATGTTCCAAAAAATGGAGGGTTAGGGGTTAGTTTGGGGATGAAATGTTTAATCCACCAAAAGCTAGTATCTTTTAGCTCTTTGTGTCATTCTGGAATGACTGTAAGGCAGCTCAATTGATTTGTTTCAAGGCCAAAAAAGTTGAAATCGATTTTATGGTCTTCTAATTGGTCTAAGAAGCTAATTTTTGAATAAATTATACATCTTACAATTTTGTAACAATCGGCTGAAAAACGGTTGTGTCCACAGTTATAATTTGACCGATATTGGTCGACATCGAGCCAAGTTATTGATTTTTTCCGTTGTAGAAAAAAAAATTATATGCATCAGACATTCTCAAAAATGATCAAAATGGACTTCTAAGGACCATGACTATGAAATAGATAACGTATATGGTCTCGTTCCAAAGCAGCATAGGTCAACAGAGTAAGCGGAGTTGAAATGAATTGTGCGCCAGGAGAACTATACTTTTAACGTCCTGCTTCCCTTCATTTTTCTATGATTTTTTTCAGAAGGTGCTTGGGTTAAAAAATGATAGGAAATTCACACCTGAATTTTTTTCTATTTTGTACTTCTTTAATGAACACTTCAAAATATTTCTGAACACCAGAAATCCATTTTTCTAATGGATTGGTTTCTCAACTTTTTTGGCATACTGACAGAATTTTTGAAAGGTACGTTTAAGAGCAAGTAAGAAGCCGAAATTATGCGGGTAGATCATTCTAAAGGCTGGTGAAAAGCAGATCAGTTCAAATAGATGAAATGAAAAAAAAAAAAAAAAAAATTACGAAAAAAAAAAACTGAATTGGAAACTGTCGAGCATGCTCGACGAGAGACTGATTGAGCATG